>ML853993.1:0-10233 GCA_009831015.1 Picea engelmannii
AGATCCCTCATTTTGGACGTGAAAAGGATCTGAATAACTACGCCAAACAATTGTTGGTGTTAGTAAATGGGGGTATTTTATGGTTAGACATGACAATATTGATCGATGTTGATATGATTGCAAAAATAAAAGGTTGTCCCATAGATGGTGAGAATCCTAAGCAATATCTGGATGATAAAACTAAGGAGAAGAACCTAGTAGAGGAGATGAAGAAGACATATGGAACAATGAGAGGGAAGGATGGAAATGAAGTTAATGACATGCAATTTGTTAAGGAAGTATCGCAAGGAGGAAGTGCCAACAGGGGTGATAGCAACAACCATGTAGTGCGTGAAGGGGACTTTACTGAGCTGGAGTCCATACTTATTGAACTTGTTTTTTGATGATTGTAAATATGCACAAGACTTAGGAAAAGAGTTCCACTATTCGTGGATAATCATACTTATAGCATTGGTAGGATGGAGACACCCCAAATATAGTGCATTTTTTCAAAGGATAGGAAAGTACCACACAACACAATATGCAACATTGTGGCACACATCAGTTGCAAGAGAAAGGAAGGCCAACTCTAGTATATTTGTGACGTATTTTGAGGAAATCTAGGAAAAAGTGGATGAGATATGGAGGATACCACCATAAGTGGTGGAGGAGTAGAAATACATAGCAAACTTTCAGGTATCAAGGCATAATGTATGGATTCATGCCAAAAGGGACCCAAAGAATAATTGGCTGCATATGAGATATTGCATCACTGGAGAGGAATTCCAATGAGCCATGAAATAATGGCCAGATGAGTGGAAAGTACCAACGGTTTGAAAGAAAGGACAAAAAGGAAAGAAACAAGTAGAAGCCGACACATTGCAAAAATATAACAGTCCGACAACAAACACCAAAAATTCTATGGAGAACAAAAGGGACATTGGAGGGAGCACAAAAGTGAAGAAACCAAGAAAACAAAAGAACATTGAAAAGACAATTGCACAAGAGAAGGATCACGACAGAGTGACCAAAGGAGGAGCACAATATAAGAAGACTAATGAAATCATACAAAAGGAAACAATTTTTCCCGTGTAGGAACAACAAGGAGGACGAGATATCCCGGACATATAGGTACCCACAACTTCGATGCAGACATAAAATTTTCCATTGAAGAGGACCATACTGCAGGCAGCAGGACAAAGGAAAAATATGAAGGCGTACAAAGGTGTCTTAGAATTTACAATTACAGAAGATGATGTGGATATGGTGGAAAAAAAATTACAAGACCGCATAGCAGAGTCATGGGATGACATAGAGAAGCAAAGAGAGGATATCATAAAGAAACTATCAAAAGTTAAGGAAAATTTATCACAACTACAATTGAGTGTAGTGCAACAAAAGGAAAGGGCACAACCACAACAAAATGGTCAAGAAAATACCGTCCCAACATAGGAAAGCATCTAGATTATAACATCATGAAGTGAGAATTTTTCTATCACACAGGACATGCTGCAGTTGGAAGAAGAGACACCGCAGAAACAATTGAAGGATATTGATCACTTAGACTTGGCTTTGGTCAAGATACCCATGAAAGCAATGTACAAACTGCAAGTTAACGTCACACAAGAAATCCAGTCTAGAGCACGTACGAATACGATGGAGTTACAAAAAACAAATGACATAAAGGATACACTGAATATAACTCTCAACGAAGTGTAGGATGATAAGGAAGAGGAAAAAAACACATTGGAAAAATAGAGGAGAACATAGAAGAAGTCTTCAAGTCAATTCCAGACAACGTCCAATAAGGGGCAAATTTATAGACAAAGGAGAAAATTGGGAATATCGCACAGGTGATGGAAAACTATAAGAGTCACATAATGGACTTAATAACACAATTGAACCCAAGCATGCCACCAGAAGTGAGCTCACAGAGAGAGAAGGATATTGTAGGACACATGGATAACATGGCACAAAGTATTAAGGAACTTGCAAAGGTATATGACAAAAGTGCACAACTATGGAAAAGTATACAAGAGGTTATCAACACATTTGCGCAGGATTTGAAGAAAAATCAGAAGGCCATGAACATTCAGAAGAGGTTGAGGAGCGTGCAGGAATGAAAGAATCTATAGGAAAAATTAAATAATGTGAAAAAAGAAGAAGTAGATGAGGCAAGATCAACTAGAGCCATTACAGGAAGATGAAAAGAATATGTTGACAGAGATGGATACATCCAAGGGCTAGATTGAAAACCTTAGGTTGGAGGCTGAAGAGATGATGAAGGAACATCTCACTACACAGAATATGGAGTCTATTGCAGAGAAGAGTGCATAGGTGAAGAAATGTGCTGAAGAAATTATAGGTCAATTCCAGGAGTTGGAGAAGTCTGTCAAGGAGGAAAACACTACTTGAGTGGATCGAGACAAGACATAAGTAAGTGTTGGGGACCTGTTATAGCAAGCTATTTTTGGGAACAATGCAACAATGTTTTAGGACAGTTGGAGCACACTCCAGGAAATAAGGGAAAGCACCGCGACAGAAGAAAAGGAAAGAAGCATGACAAAAGACAAGGAAAGCAGTGTGTTGTGAACTAAGGAAAAGAAGTGAAGAGTCAAAACAAGGAACAATTGGATCAAATACCAACCGCATGAAGGAAGTTATTATGCAGACAAGCCTAATCCACTAGGGTTAGGGTTTTGGTTATGATGTAATGGGTTTTTCACCCACCTTTTGTAGTATAAATACATGATGTATGAGGTAGCCAGGGGATTTGAAATGAAAATCAATCATGATATTATATATCATAGTTTTGGAGGAGAATTTCAGTTAGATCCTTTTGAGAACTTTTGGTTATCGGAATTGAGGAGATCGAATGATGGTTAAGTATGATGGAATGTAATTGAGGGTCAGGTCACAAAATGTTGATATTGGTATGACACTGGTCAACCTCATGGAGTATTACAAAAGTTTGATGTAATGCACGCAACAAAAAACTTTGATGAAGAATAACAAATAAGAAAAATCTTTCTGGATGTATCCCAGGGGGGTGAAGCATGGTAAAATATGGTGTCTCTATGTGTGTTTCTCTTATGTGTTGCTTTTATATGATTTATGATGAGTGAATAAGTAAATGAATGAATCTGTTAAGGTTAATTTACAATGTGCACTAGAATAATTATGAAGAATGAATGTTAAAGTTTAAATGAATGGTATATTTGGATGATGGTATGATAGAATGAACATTGAAGTAGAAGAGTAGTATGCATAACATACCCATGAGCACCATCCCTTCAATGAATGTAGACATTTGGGTCTTTCAGTCACCTATAAGCCATCTTGGGTGAGACTGCGTTGTGCACTCTATGCATAGTGTTGCCTTCTACTTTACCAGAGGGGTCGATGGTTTCTACGGTTTTGTTGGAGAACTAAGGTAGAACCTGGGTCAACCCATACATCCAACACCAATTCTGATGTTGGTCAATATGCAATTTTTCTTGTGTCTGCATGAATTGCAGAGGCTTATGATTAGTGTGGATGACTGTCTCATTTCTGAGAATGTAATGCCTCCATTGGTGGCGGGATTGTACAATGGAGTACATTTCTTTGTTGTAAGTGGGGTACTTATAGACAATATTTGGTAGAGTCTCACTAGTATAGGCCATGAGATTTCCATGCTGAGTGAGAACTACTTCCACAACATATTCTAAATAATTTGTCTCAATCTCAAAAGACTGCTGCAAGTTAGGTAATGAGATCACCAAGGTTGATCACAAGCACTACTTCAAATCATCAAACACTTGTTGTTGCTACTAGCCCCACATAAATGTTTCCTTGCTACCACCCCTCATCACTTGAATAAGGGCCCATGCAATGTGGGAGAATCAAAATATGAACCCGCAATAGAAATTGGCAAGGCCTAATAATCTTTGAATCTCAGTGAGTGTGGTCGGGGACGACCAGTCACAAATGACTTGGATCTTGGCTGGATCGACATGCACCCCATGGTCATAAACAATGTAGCCTATGTATTAGACCCTATTCATTATGAAAGATCATTTTTCCAAATTTTCATATAGCTTGTGTGGCCGCAAAGTGTGAAGAACCTGTTGAATGTGTTGCAAGTGTTCCACCCAGTTTTTGCTGAAGATGAGGATGTCATCCAAATACACCACCACAAAATAATTGGTGAAATGATACAATATATTGTCCATCATCCTCATGAAAATTTTTGGGGATTTTGTTAAGACAAGGGGTATGACCAACCATTGAAAAATACCTTCTTTGGACTTGAAGGAAGTCTTCCATACATTGGTCTTCTCTATTGGGACCTGGTGGTATCCAGACATCAAATTAATCTTACTAAAGTATTTGGCCCCCTTTAGCTAGTCAAGGAGATCATCAATTAGGGGAATTGGGTACTAATACTTGACTGTGTTTTTTTTTAGGGCCCGATAATCAATGCATACTCGCTAGGACTTGTCTTTCTTCTGCACAAGCATGATTGGGCTTCCACAAGGTGAGGATCTTGGGAGAATATGCCCCTTTTTGAGAAGTTCTTGGATCTGGATGATCTAGATTTATGAGTGGAACAAAATGAATAAAATACTGAATACAATAACATAGAGATACGAAGAACAACAACATATATCCAATGAACAATAACTTCTATTGAATAAATGAAATAGGTTGAAACTGTAAAACTACAGAACTGAAAACAACTTGCTCGAATGGTGGTAGCTATCTATGAGAAGAGATGTGGTTGCTACACACATCTGTCTGATCCGAATGATTACAATGAGGCTCCAAATGAATTTTTAACATTACTTATGAATTCCAAAACTCTAGATATCCAAAAACCTAACCCTTGGAGATGAAACACCAAAAGTTATGTGGGCCCTGATGGGTAAGTTGGTACCTCAACTTCCCGGGGTCATAACTTTTGCATACGATCTCCATTTTAGGCGCGTGATAGCCCGTTGGAAAGGTATTTTCGAGAAATACACATTATTCCATCAAACACTGACTTTATCTATAGTTTGAATGTGGCAAGACAAAAAAAAAATATTTAGGGCCCCAAAATGGCCTTATAAGTACAGAAAGATGTGCTCACATGGAAACATCCAAAATAAGCCAATTGGATTAGGTGGGAAGCCACCAATCTCCACCTGGAAACTGTGTAGGGCTTCAGACAACCCCAAAAGTGTAGAACCCATAATTACAAAGAATTATAGAAGAACATGTTGAACTAAAAACTGTCGATATGAGCCATTTGGAATAGGTGGGTGGCCACCAATATCCACCTGGTTCAGTCCTCACCCCTTAGGAAGCAATGGTCTCCATTGTGTTGAGTTCCTCCATCAGGTGAGGAAAATTCCACTGAATTTGGCCCCAGGTGAGCCACTTTCATGGGTGGAGGAGCTACCCTTCCTTGAAAACCTGATAAACCTGGATCCTCTGCTGGTGAGTTACCTTGATCTATGTTTTAGTGGATTCCTGTTCCATGTAGTCAGGGTTGAGCTATGTTGGTGTCAATTGTTTTTCTATCTCTTAGGTGTCCAATAATGGTGGAAAATATGCGATCCGGATTTTATGAGAAGAACGAAATGACTACAGATTATTAACAGGTGCTTAACACAAAATAACATAGATACAATAAAAATGGTTTTCTATTCAATAAGGAAATAAGCTGAAATTGTAAAATGCAGCGGAAACAAGCTTGCTGGAATGGTGGCGGATTATCTCTGAGAAGAGATGTGACGACTACGCTCATTTACAAGAAGATGATTACAATGAGGCTCTAAAGGCCTTTTTAAAATAAAAAAGAATTCCAAAAACCCTAGACATCCAAAAACCTAACCCTAGGAGATGAAGCGCCAAAAGTCACGTGGGCCCCGTTTGGGTAAGTTAGTACATCAACTTTCCGGGGTCGTAACTTTTGCATGTGATCCCCGTTTTAGGCGTGTGATAGACCGTTGGAAAGGTATCGTTGAGGAGATTCATCCCAAGGGCTCAATAATTCCTTCAACTATGATTGAGAATCTCTATCCCGAAAAACCTTCATTTAGGCCCTCAAAATGGCCCCGGAAGTTAAAACTGCTAAAAATAGTAAATTGCCAAAATTGTCAAAAAACTGTTTTGAGCCAGTTGGAAAAGATGGGTGGCCACTGATATCCACTTGGATCAATACTCCCTCCTTAGGAAGCAATGTTCTAAATTTATTTGAGTTCCCCCATCAGATGAGGAAGTTTCTGCTGAATTTGGCCCTGGGTGAGCCACTTGCCTTGGTGCAGGAGCTGCGCTACTTTGACGACTCGATAAAGTTGGATTCCAAAATGTACCCAATATGAGACAATGGTTTGTGGGATTCCAAAATGTACCCAGACTCGTTCAAAGAAGATCTTGGCAGTGGCCTCTACTGTGATGTTCTTCTTGCAGGAAACCAGAATCCCCATCTTAGAAAAGCGATCAACAACCACAAAAATACAGTCATTTCCCCCCTTAGTAGATGGGAGGCCCAACATGTAGTCCATTGAGATGGATTACCATGGCCTGTAAGGAGTAGGAAGAGGGGTTTACATGCCCTATTTCTTAGTGGTCGGTTTGGCGATAATGCAGGCAGTGCAGGACCTGATATACTTGCTGACCTCCTGTCAAAGTTTTGGCTAGTAGAAATGTTTCCATAGCATCACCACTGTATTTTTGACACCAAAGTGTCCTTCCACCCGAATGTAGTGAGATTCCCAGATCAACTTCACTCTCTCTCTTGATGGAACATAGATATGGCCCATACGACACAACAACCCATCCTGAAGATGGAAATTATCGACAGCTGTGTTTGCACCCAACATTTGGTAGGTGGTGGCGAAGTCTAGGTCTGTCTCATAGAGTTGGGGCCATCTAGAGGTCTCATGGCCGTAGGAGTCTAGCACCGTGGTGAGTGCCATGACTGGCGGTTTTCTGAGGCAATCAACGATGCGATTGGTGATTCCTGTTTTATACTTGATGTTGAGGTGGAATTCCTGCAAGTATGTGGACCACTTTTGATGGCGATCATTCTACAATTTTCCTTGTGTCTGCATGAACTATAGTGGCTTATGATCAGTGTGGATGACTATCTCCTTCCCAAGAATGTAATGTCTCCATTGGCGGTAGGCTTGCACAATGGAGTAAATTTCTTTGTTGTAAGTAGGGTACTTACAGACAACATATGATAGTGTCTCACTATGATAGGCCACAGGGTGGCCGTGCTGAGTGAGAACGACGCCCACCGCATAGTCTGAAGCATCTGTCTCGATCTCAAAGGGCTGCTACAGGTCTGGTAGTGAAAGTACTAGGGTTGAGCACAAGCGCTGCTTCAAATCGTCGAATGCTTGTTGTTGGGACCGGCCCCATGCAAATTTTTCCTTACCACCACCCCTGGTTATTTGGATAAGGGCCCATGCAATATGGGAGAATCCCAGTGTTAACTCCTCAAATAAACCGGTAGATTTATTTGCTTGTTTAGGTGATAGGTCGTAACTTCAAGTCACTTTTGAGTTGCAAAACTTAGGTTTCTGTTTTTATCTTAAAAAATAATGTGATCCACGAAGTCTTCTTTTTCAAAATTTTCTTAATTCACTTTCAGCAGCTAACAAATGTACAAAAGTTGACTGTGCGCTGTGGAAAGGGTCGACTTTCAACAGTTAAGGCGTGATTTTCATCAGTTAATGCGCTGTTGAAAGCGATGTATTTCAAAAGGTCCGACAGTCAAGTTCGCATGTGGCGCGCTGTGAAAAGTACATGCTTTCCACAGCTACGAAGCGGTTTTTATAATGTAGCGCGCTATTGAAAGTGTTTACTTTCCACAGTTAAGGAGTGTTTTCTACAAAAGGGTGCGCTGTTGAAAGTGCATACTTTCCGCAGCTAATAGGGGTTTTCCACAGAATCGCGCGCTGGTGAAAGGCGAATGTGAACAATTGACAGAGGTGTTTTCCACGGGCCATTGTGAAAGAAAGCATGAATCACGTGTGTGATATCCACATCTGAAGGTAATCATGACATGATCATCCCACGTCAGGTAAATCGAAGGCATGCACTGATGAGAGCGGGCAATGATAGAAACTCGATTATGCATGTCAGGATATGACTATAATTCGAACCCGGCCCAGAACTCACGCTCAACACTCATGGAATCCGGGGTGGAAAATACGAGTTCGGTGATGCAGGTATAGAGGAGGTACCACCAGCCTGACACCATCAAATCAAATCTTTGGTTCCATATCAGATATTGTTCACAAAGGACTGTTTAGAGTTTTGAATTGCAAATGGAAAGAATGATACTTAAACTTGCAGGGAACTTTTCAATCCCTTCCCGAGATCCAAATGAAGATATGAAGACACCATTGGATAGCTTAGATTCTCTAGATGTCAATCGACTATTTATACATGAAAAACGGATTTTCTATGACCGAGAAATTCGATTTTGAAAATCTGCCCTCTTTCAACAACGCAAATCGATATTTTATGACCCGTTAGCTGTTGAAAGTGGTGACTTTCAACAGCGCAGGAGCGTTTTTTACGGGCTATGCGTTGTGGAAAGCCTGTAACGGCCAGAATGTTACGATTTTGGCCCAGATCTGGAATTTTCAAATTAAAAGCAGATGAAACCTTTTGGACTAGACAGGTGGCGAATTATTCCATCAAATCCAAAGGCTATTTTGGGAAAGACAAGTCAAAAGAGGAGTCTTTGGCTAAGTTTTGGTCATTTTTGAAGGAAGAGTATTAGGAATGAATAGAACAGCTCATCAAATTTGAATTTGTAATCCTTATGATGTCAAATGGAGGAGCCTTGGAAGGCTAATCATCACTTCACCAACTGTTTGAACAGAGATTGGACCAGCACATGAAGATTACCCTCATTTTGAGGATTTATCTCTACATTTATGTAAATTAGTTTTCTTTACTGTTTTTAGCAAAACAGATCCATATTTTTAGGATCTGAGAACATCTTGTAAAAGCTATAAAGCTACATTCTGAAGACTAAGAAGGGGTTCGATTTTGAGTGATACCATGCTGTTACTGTAATCACAGACTTATTCTTATTATACATAAAATTACAAGCTTCTTTTAGTGGTGTTTGTCAGATCTTCTCTTCTTTTCTCTAATATCTTATGAGTGAGGTTCTTTGTTGATGATCATTCAGTCTGCATGTGACTGTCATCTCATTTGATGATTGATTAAGTTGATGATCATAAGTTATTTCTTTGGTTATTAAACCCATTGTGCTTGTTGGTATGAAGTATAATCTTGTTCAATAGCTGTTTCCTCCTACATTTAATCAAACCTTGTCTGACTGCATTACTAGAAGGACTTGTGAGATTTTATATTCCTAGACAGTCTTGAACACACAGTCCAGTACGTAGATATTCATCTTGATCCACAAACCATTTCAACTATTAAAGAAAACATTTCCAAAAAGAGTAAGTTACCAAGCATCTCCGACTTACAGCCTAGGAGAGTTTCTTGGAGAGATAACAAATTGGCGCCGTTGCTGGGGAAAGGAGATTGAAGCTCAGCTTCCTTGGGACACGACACAGATCTAGCTTTGATGATAGACAAAGCCTGGACATTCACTTGGTTGTAATTTTCTATCTGGCGACTCCACGTTCAAAGATTCCACTGGGGAGGATCCTGTTGATAAAAGATGAAGAGGCTGAAGTCAAGATCCAGGTATCAGTTCATTATCTTGCTTCATGAACTGTTGTTTTTCTTCATAAGCTCTTTCATGCTCTTCCCTGCGCGTGTAAAGAGAATTATTTTCTGCTTTGTATATTCAGAATATTATCAGCCATCTTTTATAAGTCCATATTTAGAAGAGGAAATCTTGCAGCCTCCTTATGTTGTTGATGTCGATCCTATAGCTTTACCTCAGCCTATTCCTAAAGACAAGATCTGCATTCAGATTCCCTTTGAATCTGAGCATGCATACAACCTTGAGGAGGTTGAGCTTGTTTCAAAACCTGCCCAGATCTCAGCCCCTCTGGCCATAATTTCTGAACCTGATCAGCAACTTACTATTTCTCATGATCAGCCCACAGAATTTCAGTCTAAGATTAGACAAAGGGTTTTCAAACCTCTCAAGCTACCAGCTCATCTTCATCCTTATCCTCCATATTTTGTTGAGTACCTTCCTCATTTTACCGGAGAGAGTCATGTTTCAGCTGAAAAACATTTGGAGGCTTTTGAAATTTTTATTGATAATCTGGAAATTGT
>ML853993.1:12011-29238 GCA_009831015.1 Picea engelmannii
GATCTATCATGGTGACTGTAAATCAGTTTCTGACATGGCTTCATTGGAAGCATGATTTCACTTAACAAAAGACAGAGATGGTTAGTGTAGGGGTAGGTAGAAGAATAAGTTCGCCATACGAGCAGTTTGATCTTTTTCAGTTGTTGATTTCATGAATAAGATTGGGCTGCATGCAAGTTACAGGGGAACAGTTGCATAGGCTTGATGACTCCATGCCCAATACTACTACAAGTTTGCAGAGGGATCAATGCTAAAGGCTTGATGACTCCATGCCCAATGCTAAAGGCTACTGGAACTACTAGGTTCTTGGAAACCTCACAGGGAGGTGTTCATCCCCAATAGGAGCCAGTGTTAACTCCTCAAATAAACCGGTAGATTTATTTGCTTGTTTAGGTGATAGGTCGTAACTTCAAGTCACTTTTGAGTTGCAAAACTTAGGTTTCTGTTTTTATCTTAAAAAATAATGTGATCCACGAAGTCTTATTTTTCAAAATTTGCTTAATTCACTTTCAACAGATAACAAATGTACAAAATTTGACTGTGCGCTGTGGAAAGGGTCGACTTTCAACAGTTAAGGCGTGCTTTTCATCAGTTAATGCGCTGTTGAAAGCGGTGTATTTCAAAAGGTCCGACAGTCAAGTTCGCATGTGGCGCGCTGTGAAAAGTACATGCTTTCCACAGCTACGAAGCGGTTTTTATAATGTAGCGCGTTGTTGAAAGTGTTTACTTTCCACAGCTAAGGAGTGCTTTCTACAAAAGGGTGCGCTGTTGAAAGTGCATACTTTCCGCAGCTAACAGGGGTTTTCCACAGAATCGCGCGCTGGTGAAAGGCGAAGGTGAACAATTGACAGAGGTGTTTTCCACGGGTCATTGTGAAAGAAAGCGGGAATCACGTGCGTGATATCCACATCTGAAGGTAATCATGACATGATCATCCCACGTCAGGTAAATCCAAGGCATGCGCTGATGAGAGCGGGCAATGATAAAAACTCGATTATGCATGTCAGGATATGACTATAATTCGAACCCGGCCCAGAACTCACGCTCAGCACTCATGGCATCCGGGGTGGCAAATACGAGTTCGGTGATGCAGGTACAGAGGAGGTACCATCAGCCTGACACCATCAAATCAAATCTTTGGTTCCATATTAGATATTGTTCACAAAGGACTGTTTAGAGTTTTGAATTGCAAATGGAAAGAATGATACTTAAACTTGCAGGGAACTTTTAAATCCCTTCCCAAGCTCCAAATGAAGATATGAAAAAACCATTGGATAACTTAGATTCTCTAGATGTCAATCGACTATTTATACATGAAAAAAAGATTTTCTATGACTGAGAAATTCGATTTTGAAAATATGCCCGCTTTCAACAGCGCAAATAGATATTTTATGACCCGTTAGCTGTTGAAAGTGGTGACTTTCAACAGCGCAGGAGCGTTTTTTACGGGCTATGCACTGTGGAAAGCCTGTAATGGCCAGAATGTTACGATTTTCGTCCAGATCTGAAATTTTCAAATTAAAAGCAGATGAAACCTTTTGGACTAGACAGGTGGCGAATTATTCCATCAAATCCAAAGGCTATTTTGGGAAAGACAAGTCAAAAGAGGAGTCTTTGGCTAAGTTTTGGTCATTTTTGAAGGCAGAGTATTAGGAATGAATAGAACAGATCATCAAATTCGAATTTGTAATCCTTATGATGTCAAATGGAGGAGCCTTGGAAGGCTAATCATCACTTCACCAACTGTTTGAACAGAGATTGGACCAGCACATGAAGATCACCCTCATTTTGAGGATTTATCTCTACATTTATGTAAATTAGTTTTCTTTACTGTTTTTAGCAAAACAGATCCATATTTTTAGGATCTGAGAACATCTTGTAAAAGCTATAAAGCTACATTCTGAAGACTAAGAAGGGGTTCGATTTTGAGTGATACCATGCTGTTACTGTAATCATAGACTTATTCTTATTATACAGAAAATTACAAGCTTCTTTCAGTGGTGTTTGTCATATCTTCTCTTCTTTTCTCTGATATCTTATGAGTGAGGTTCTTTGTTGATGCTCATTCAGTCTGCATGTGACTGTCATCTCATTTGCTGATTGATTAAGTTGATGATCATAAGTTATTTCTTTGGTTATTAAACCCATTGTGCTTGTTGGTATGAAGTATAATCTTGTTCAATAGCTGTTTCCTCCTACATTTAATCAAACCTTGTCTGACTGCATTACTAGAAGGCCTTGTGAGATTTTATATTCCTAGACAGTCTCGAACACACAGTCCAGTACATAGATATTCATCTTGATCCACAAACCATTTCAACTATTAAAGAAAACATTTCCAAAAAGAGTAAGTTACCAAGCATCTCCGACTTACAACCTAGGAGAGTTTCTTGGAGAGATAACACCCAGCACGAACCTGTGGTAGAAATTGGCAAGGCCTAAGAAGCTCCGAAGCTCAGTGAGTGTGGTTGGGGCTGGTCAGTCACGGATGAATTGGATCTTGGTTGGATCCACATGTATGCCATGTTGATCAATTATGTAGCCCAGGTAATGGACCCTGTCCATGCCGAAGGATCATTTTTCCAAGTTGGCATATAGCTTGTGCTACCGCAAGGGTGTGTAGAACCTGTTGAATATGCTGCAAGTGTTTGAACCAAGTCTTGTTGTAAATGAGAATTTCATCCAGATACACCACTACAAAATTATTGGTGAATGGTCGTAGGATATCATCCATAATTCTCATGAAAGTGGCTGGAGCATTTGTCAAACCAAAGGGCATGACCAACCATTCAAAAAGGCCTTCCTTTGACTTGAAGGCGGTTTTCCATACATCTATCTGTTCTATCGAGACCTGGTGGTAGCCAAAATTCAGATCAATCTTACTGAAGTATTTGGCCCTCGTGAGTTGATCAAGGAGGTCGTCGATTCAGGGAATCGGGTACCGATTTCTGACTGTGATTTTATTCAGAGCCCGATAATCAATGTATAGTCACCAGGTTCCATCTTTCTTCTGTACCAACATGATTGGTCTCCTGTAAGGTGATGAACTGGGATGGATGTGCCCCTTGTGGAGTAGTTCTTGGATTTGTTGCTTGATCTCCTCATTCTCTAACAGAGAGTGGCGATAGACTGGCCCATTGGGCAACAATGTGTTGGGGGTCAGATCGATGGGGTGCTTGACCTGACAGTGCAAAGGTACCCCGGTAGGTGAGGAGAAGATATCTGAGTATTATTCCATGACCTTATATACTTGCTTCTACTGTGTGGAGAGGTCGGTCGCAGAGACCCTGGATGTGGCTGTGATATTTCTCTTATTCTGAGAGTGAATCACGAAGAAGAAAAAATTCCCTGTCTGAGAGATCACCTTCCTGCATTGCTTAGCAGAGATCAAGGAAATAACACTAGGTGGGACTGCCTTGGGTATCTTGTACAATTTCCCGTTCAAAGTAATAATAACACTACGAGGCCTAGAGTCATATACAACATGACGTTTCCATACATAAGGTTGGCCCAAAAGAACATCACAAACTTTGAGAGGAGAAACATCACACAATACCTCGTCTTTGAAGGGCTCGATGCCGTATGACAATCGACACTGTTGGCTGACGCGGAGATCACTTCCTTGGTGGAGCCATCCAATGGTGTAGGGTTGTGGGTGCGATGTTGTCGGTAGGGCCAGTCGCTTGATGACCTCTATTGAGATGAGGTTCTTCTAGATACCACTATCCACAATGAAGTGTAGCGAGGTTCCTTTTACCCACATCTGTGAATGGAAGAGGCATTCTCTTTCTTCTGGCTCATCTGGTTCACCAGGCTAGAGCTTGGTGGTAGCAACGGTGGCACTGGGCTCCGCGTCAATGATCCGTCTTCCCCTTTCTGGTTCTGTCTCAGAGTCTAAACCCGCATCTGATTCAGAGGCTTTCACTTTGGCCACCAACGACTACTTTGAGCAGCAGTCAACAATGTTATGCCAAGGGATCTTATGGGAGTCGCACCACTTCCCAATATCTTTCTTTGTCTTTCCAGTGTTCTTCTTTGCTTGCAACTTGGACTGGTTGTCCTGATACTGTCCATATTTTCCCTATCCTTTGTTCTGTGGGTTGGGGCCACCCTTTCCTGGATTTTTTTGTGAGGGGTTCCCAGGCCCAAATTGCCGTGTCTTTTGTTTGAGCTTCTGCTTGATTTTGACGACATATCGGTAGGCTGCGCCCAAGGATGAGATGTCCAAAAATTCTATTTTGGTCTAGATGCATCTATGCAGAGAACCATGATACTTGCGCACCAAATTTCTCTCTGAATCTTTGATACCCAGCTTGGTGCGCAAGGTATGAAAGATATTCGTGAAATCTGGCACTGCTTGGTCTCTTTCTTGCCGCAGTGTGGTCCATTTGGTATACAAGTCGTCATAACTTCAAACAAGGTAGTATTGTTCCTTAATAGCATCCCTAAAGGAATCCCAGGTGGTTGTGACTATAAATAATGAGGGTTCCTCTGTTTCCTTTTTCTCATAGAAAGTTTCCCACCAATCTTTGACATGGGGAACGTCTTTAAGGAGCGCAAAAGTAATCTTTTCTCTATTAGAAAAGTTATCCACAGAAAAATACCCTTCTAGTAGATTCAACCACTTGTCTATAGCATATGTGTCTATCTGACATTCAAATATAGGAATATCAAATTTTATTTGTACCTTGAAGGGGGTGGCGCCTCCGCTCAAAGAAGATGTGTCGCCTGTTGGTAGTTGCCAAAGGATTTGCGCGATACTATCCATCATCTCGTTCCTTTGTTGCATGAGGGATTCCTCAATCAATAGTTTTAAAGGATCTCCTATCCCATCATATTTCTTTTCTCTTTCCATGATAGGTCGCTTGGGTGCACGAGAGATTTTGTCCTCAAGAGAAGCAATCTTGAGACCCAACTCTTTGTACTCCGACCTCATTGGGGACATGCATTAAGACAACAAGGAGAAGACTGCTCTGATACCACTGATCCAGATTTTATGAGAAGAAAGAAATGACTACAAATTATTAATAGGTGCTTAACACAAAATAACAGAGATACAATAAAACTGGTTTTCTATTCAATAAGGAAATAAGCTGAAACTGTAAAATGCAGCGGAAACAAGCTTGTTGGAATGTTGGAGGCTTATCTATGAGAAGAGATGTGATGGATGCACTCATTCGCAAGAAGATGATTACAACGAGGCTCTACAAGCCTTTTTACAATAAACAAGAATTCAAAAAACCCTAGACATCCAAAAACCTAACCCTAGGAGATGAAGCACCAAAAGTCATGTGGGCCCCGTTTGGGTAAGTTAGTACATCAACTTCCCGGGGTCGTAACTTTTGCATACACTATCCGTTTTAGGCGCGTGATAGCCCGTTGGATAGGTATACTCAAGGAGATTAATTTTGGGGGCTCAATCATGCCTTTGGATATAATTGATAATCTCTATCCATAAAAACCTTCATTTAGGCCCTCAAAATGGCCCCGGAAGTTAAAACTGCTAAAAATAGTAAATTGCCAAAATTGTCAGAAAACTGTTTTGAGCCAGTTGGAAAAGGTGGGTGGCCACTGATATCCACCTGGATCAATATGGATGAAGGAGGTACACATTGAACATTGGGTGCAAGACAAGGAATGGTGCAGTGTTGGGCTCAAAAGCATTGCTATCTATAGTCTTGGTGATAGTGTAAGGCCCATAGTGAAGTGGGTAGAGCCTCTGATGGGGCACTGTAAGGCACTCTTTCTGCAAATGTAACCAAACCTTGTATCCCACCTGAAAATGGTGTGGTACCCGGTTTTTATCATGGCCCTGCTTGTACTTAGCATTGGATTTCTACAAAATCTCATGGACCTGTTGGGAAATGTGTTGAATCCTCTCAATGAATCTGGTGGATTTTTCGACCTTAGACTGAACATGGGAAGAATTTATCTGTGTTGTTGCAAGATGTAGTGCAACATCAATGGGACCCAAGGGTTGGAATCCCAGCCCCACCTGAAAGGGCTATGACCAATGGAGCTATGGAGAGCCCTGTAGTAGCTTTGCTGAACATAGGGAAGACTCTCATCCCATGTACCCAGATGCTTATAGTTGTACATGTGCAATATGTACACAATCATCTAATTGATGACATTTGTTTGGCCATCGGTTTGAGGATGGAAGGAAATATATTTAGTGAGCTTAGTGTCCAAAGGTGACCAAAGAGTGTTGATGAACCTGTTGTCCTGATCGGAGATGATGGTATGTGGTATCCCAAAATGGACCCACACTCGTTTGAGGAAGATCTTGGCAGTATCTGCTTCTTTGATTCTCTTCTTACAATATGTGATAATGGCCATCTTCGAAAACCGATCAACTACCACAAATACACAATCATTTCCTTGCTTGGTAGACGAAAGGCCAAACATGTAATCCATCGAGATGGATTCCCAAATCCTCTCGAGAGTAGGAAGAGGGGTGTATAAGCCTTGCTTCTTGATGGTTGGCTCTGAAATGGCATAGGAAGTGCAAGATATGATATAATTGCTGACATCCTATCAAAGTTTTGGCCAATAAAAATATTTTTGTAGAATGAACACAATTTTATCCAAGCCAAAATGTCTTGCCATCCCATTGTAGTGAGCCTCCCAAATTAGCTTTGCACGCTCGCTTGCATGAACTAATATATGGCCCAGATGGAATAATAGTTCAACCTGAATGTAAAAATCGGTGGCATTCATGCATGTACCCAAGAGCTGATAGGTGGTGGCGAAGTCTAGATCTTGCTGATAAAGTTAAGGCCACTCTGATGCCTCATTCCCACAGGAATGGAGCATGGTGCTGAGTGCAAACACAGTAGGTCGAATGAGGTAGTAAGAGACATGGTTTGTGCTCCCTGTATTATACCTGACGTTGAGATGGAACTACTACAGGTAGGTGGACCACTTTTGATGGTGGTCATTCTGCAACTTCCCCTATGTCTATATGAACTGCAAAGGCTTGTGATCATTGTGGATGATTGTCTCCTTTCCCATATGTAATGTTTCCATTGACGACAAGCTTGTACAATGGAATACATTTCCTTATTATAGGTGGGTTATTTATAGAAAAAATATGAGAGTCTCACTATGGTATGCTACCAGATGACCGTGCTGAGTGAGAACTGCACCTACAACATAGTCAGATGCATCCGTATCAATCTCGAATGGTTTTTGTAGATCAGGTAAGGAGATTACTAAAGTTGAGCACAAGTTATGCTTCAAATCATCAAATGCTCATTGTTGATCCTTCCCCCATGTGAAATTTTCCCTAACACCGCCCTTGGTCACTTGGCTGAGGGCCCATGTAATATGGGAGAATCCCAACACAAACTATCAATAGAAGTTGGAAAGTCCCAAGAAGATCCGAAGCTCGATTAGTGTGGTCGGGGCTGGACAATCACATATGACTTGGATAATAGATAGATAAATAATTACCCCATGCTAATCAACAATGTATCCCAAGTATTGGACCTTTTTTATGCCGAAGGAGCATTTTTCCAAGTTGGCATATAGCTTGTGTTGCCGTAGAGTGCTCAAAACCTACTGAATATGATGCATGTGATCCTTCCAAGTTCTCCTGAAGATGAGGATGTCATCCAAATATACCACCACAAAAGATTTGGTGAAGGGTCTCAATACATCATCCATCAACTTTATGAAAGTGGTTGGTGCATTTGTTAATCCAAAGGGCATGACCAACCATTCCAAGAGACCTTCTTTAGATTTGAAAGTTGTTTTCCATAGATCATTTGGTTTGATGGGAACCTGGTGGTAGCCAAACTTTAGGTCAATCTTGCTGAAGAAATCCCCCCCCTTGAGTTGGTGAAGAAGGTCATCAATTCTGGGAATTGGGTATCGGTTCCTGACTGTGATTTTGTTTAATGCTCTGTAATCAATGTAGAGCCACCAGGTCCCATATTTCTTCTGCACCAGTACAATCGAGCTTACACAAGGGGAGGTGCTCGTTATGATGTGCCCCTTTTGAAGCAGCTCTTGGATCTGACGCTTGATTTTGTCATTTTCCGTCAGCAAGGGACGATAGACTGGTCCATTAGGTAGAGGTGCACTGGGGGTTATATCAATTGGATGCTTGACTTGGCAGTGTGTCGGTACCTCGACGGGTGAGGAGAATATGTCTCTGTACTCTTCCATGATCCCATCCACTTTCTTCTCCTACAAAGAGAGACTCTGTGTAGAGGCCATGACTATGGAAAAAACCTTCTTCTTACTATGAGCATGGATAAAAAAGAAGACGAACTTCCTGGTTTGTGAAATGACCTTGCTGCGTTTCTTAGCAGAGATTAAAGAAATAACGGTAGGCCGCACGACCTCTGGTCTCCTGTACAATTTTCTACCCAAAGTAATATTAATACTACGGGGTCTAGAATCATACATAGCATGTTTCTTCCAAAAATATGGTTGTCCTAAAAGAACATCACAAACTTCAAGGGGAGAAATATCACACAATACCTCATCTTTGAAAGGCTTGATGCTGTAGGGAAAATGACACTGTTGGTTGACACAAATATCTCTTCCTTGGCAAAGCCAGCTGATGGTGTAGGGTTGTGGGTGCGGTGTCATCAATAGGTCCAACCACTTGAAGACCTCTACTGAGATTGGGTTCTTTTGATTGTCTCTATCGATAATGAAATGAAGTGTAGCCCCCTTTACCCACATCTGTGAGTGAAAGAGGCGTTCCCTTGCCTATGGTTCTTCTCGTTCACTTGGATGGACTTTGGTGGTAGCGATAGTGGTACTGGGTTCAACATAAATAATCCACTTCCCTCCTTCTGGATTTGATTCAAAGTCAGAATCTTCCTCTGAATAGGAAGCTTTCAGCTCAACCACTAGTGACTGCTTGGAGCAGAATTCTTTGGGGTTGTGCCAAGGGATTTTATGGTATTCACACCATTTTCCCATGTCCTTCTTCGACTTCTCATTACCCTTCTTGTGTTGTGGCTTGGAATGGTTGTCTTGAGAGTGACCATCTTTTCTCTGTCCCTTGTTTTGTGGGTTGGGGCCACCTTTTCCTGCTTCGGTTGTGAGGAGTTTGCAGATCCAAATTCTTGCCTCTTCTGCTTAAATTTATGCTTGATCTTGACAACATATCTATAATCCGTACCAAATGATGCGATGTACAAAAAATCCATTTTTGTTTGAATGTATTTATGCAGACACCTGCAGTATTTGAGCACCAGATGTCACTCAGAGTATTTGATACCCAATTTGGTGCGCAGGGTATGGAAAATATTGTCGAAATCTGGTACTGTCTGGTCCCTTTCTTGACGTAGGGTGGTCCATATTGAGTACTGGTCCTTGTATATTCCAACAGGGTAGTACTATTCTTTAATGGCATCCCTAAAGGAATCCCATGTGGGGGCGACTGCAAATATTGCATATTCCTCTATGGCCCTTTGCTTAGAGTAAGTATCCCACCAATCCTTAACATGGGGGACGACCTTAAGGAGTGAAAAAGTAATCTTTTCCCTATTGTAAAAATTGTGGACCAAAAAATACCCTTTGAGCAGATTCAACCATTTATCTACAACATCCACATCTATCAGTTCTTAAAATAATGGAATATCAAAATTTTACCTGTACCTTGAAGGGGGTTGCATGGCTGCTTGATGAAGATGTGTCTCCTGTGGGAAACTACCGAAGGATCTGTGCAAAGTTGTCCATCATTTCGTTCCTTTGTCATGGGATTCCTCGAGCAAACTTTTAAAAGGATATCCTTCTCCATCATCTTAATTTTTGTCCCCCATTGGTTGTTGTTGGGCTCGGCACGTCTGATCTTGCAAAGGCTCGAATGGTTCGAGTCCCAACTTGTTGTACCCAGATCTTGTCAGGGACATGCATGAAGAAAAATAAATGAAGAGAATACCGCTATGATACTATTGATCCAGATTTATGAGAGGAAAAAAATGAATAATAGACTGAATACAACAACACAAATATACAAAGATACAGAGAACAACAACAAATATCCAGTGAACAATAACTTCTATTGAATAAATGAAATAGGTTGAAACTGCAAAACTACAGAAGTGAAAAAAATTTTCTCGAATGGTGGTAGCTATCTCTGAGAAGAGACGTGGCTACTACGTGCATCCATCTGAGCATAATGATTACAATGGGGCTCTAGAGGCATTTTTAACATTACTCATGAATGCCAAAACCATATACATCCAAAAACCTAACCCTAGGAGATGAAATGCCCAAAGTTATGTGGGCCCCGATGGGTAAGCTGGTACCTCAACTTCCCGGTGTCATAACTTTTGCATACGACCTCCGTTTTAGGCGTGTGATAGCCCATTGGAAAGGTATTTTCGATAACTACAAATTATGCCATCAAACTATGAATATGTCTATAGTTTCACTATTTCAAGCCAAAAAAACACAATTTAGTGCCCCAAAACAACCCTGGAAGTACTTAAAGATGTGTTGACATGAAAACATCCAAAATTATCCAGTTGGATTAGTTGGGAAGCCACCAATGTCCACCTGGAAGTTGTGTAGGGATTAATACAACCCCAAAAGTGTAGAAACCACAATTACAAATAATTACAGAAGAACATGTTGAATTAAAAACTGTCAATAGGAGCCAGTTGGAATAGGTGGGTGGCCACCAATATCCACATGGATCATTGACACTTGATTTCCTCATTTTATGATAGAGAGAGATGATAGACTAATTGATTGGGTAGTAGTGCATCGGGGGTCAGATCGATTGAGTGCTTGACCTGACAATGCAAAGGTACCCTAGTGGGGGAGGAGAATTTCTCTCTGTATTCTTCCACGACCTTATCCACGTTCTTTTGCTATGTGGAGAGACCTGTCGTGATGGACATGGATATGGATAAAAAATCCACTCACTTTGATCCTAAATCACGAAGAAGAAAAAATTCCCATTCTGTGAGATGACCTTCCTGCATTACTAGGCAAAGATCAAGGAAATGGCAGTATATGGGAATACCTCTGGTATGCTGTATAATTTCCTATCCAAAGCAATAATAACACTATGATGCCTAGACTCATATACAACACAATGTTTCCATATATAATGTTTTCCCAAAAGAACATCACAAAATTCAAGGGGGGCGACATCACATTACCTCATCTTTGAAAGGCTTGATGTCGTAGGCTAGAAGACACTGTTGGCTAATGCAGAGATCACTCCATTGGTAGAGCCATATGATGGCGTATGGATATGGGTGTGGTGATGTCGATGGATCCAACTTATTGATAACCTCTGTTGAGATGAGGTTCTTCTGGCTACTGTTATCAATGATGAAGTGAAACAAAGTACCCTTCACCCACATCCGTGAATGAAAGAGGTGCTCACCTTCCTTTGGTTCATCAGGTTTGTTGAGATGGACCTTAGTGGTGGTAGAAAAGGTGGCACTAGGTTCCGCATCCATGATCCATCTTCATTTATCTGGTTCTGACTCAAAGTCAGAGCCTGCATATGATTCATATCCTTTCACCTTGACCACCAATGACTTCTTTGAGCGACATTCAACAATGTTATGCCAAGGGATCTTATGGAAATCACACCATTTCCTAGTTTCTTTCTTTGTCTTCCCATTTTCATTATTTGTTTTTGTTTTGGACTGGTTGTCCTGCGGCTTTCCATCCTTTCTCTACCCTTTGTTTTGTGGGTTGGGGCTACTTTTTCCCTGCTTCTGCTGTGAGGGGTTTGTAGACCCAAGCTGCCGCATCTTCTATTTGAGCTTCTGCTCGATTTTGATAGTATATCCAAAGGTCGCGCCCAAGGATGAAATGTATAAAAAATCCATTTCTATATGTATGTATCTATGTAGAATGTCATGGTACTTGAGAACCAAACTTTTCTTAGATTATTTGATACTCAACGTGGTGCGCAAGGTATGGAAGACATTGGTGAACTATGGCACTGTTTGGTCCCTTTCCTGCCGCAGTGTGGACCATCTTGTGTAGAAGTTGTCATAACTTCCAAAAGGGTAGTATCTTTCCTTAATAACATCCCTGAAGGAACCCCAAGTGGGTGAAAATACAAATAATGTAGATCCCTCTATTTCCTTTTTGTCACAGAAAGTATCCCACCAATCTTTGACATGGGGGACAACCTTGAGGAGTGCAAATGTAATATTTTCTCTATAGAAAAAGTTATGGAAAGAAAAATACACTTCTAGAAGGTTAAACCATTTGTCTACAACATCTACATCTATTTGACCTTCAAATATAGATATATCAAAATTGCTTTGTACCTTGAAGGGGGTGGAGCCTCCACTTGAGGTAGATGCGTTGCCTGTTGGTAGTCGTCAAAGGATTTGCGCAAATTTATCCATCATCTCTTTCCTTTGTCATGGGAGGGATTCCTAAAGAAACAATTTAAAGGGATCGTTTTCCCTATCATCTCTCTTTTCTTCCCCCATGGGCAACTGTCGGGTTCGACGAGACCCATCTTGCAAAGGCTCAAATGGTTGGAGTCCCAACTACTTATACCCTGACTTTGTTGGGGACATGCACAAGGAAACAAATGAAGAGAAGACCACTTTGATACCACTGATCTGGATTTATGAGTGGAACAAAATGAAACATATATATATAACATTAACACATATATATAGAGAACAAGAACATAGATACAGTGGAAACTAACTTTTATCAAATAAGAAATTTGTTGAAATTGTAAAATGCATAATGAAAACAATCTTGCTCGAATGGTGGTAGTTAATCTATGAGAAGAGATGTGGCAGCTACATGCATTCATATGAGCACATTAAAATTAGGCCTTTAGGACTTTTAAGCATCAAGAAGTAAATAAAAAACCATAGACATCCAAAAATCTAACCCTAGGAGATGAAGCGCCAAAATTCATGTGGGCCCCGATAGGGTAAGTTGGTACATACTCTCCCTAGGGTTGTATCGATCTCCGTTTTAGGTGAATGATAGCTCGTTGGAAAGGTATATCCAAGGAATATACATTATTCTATCACACTCTAGCTTTGTCTATAGTGTGACTGTGGCAGGCCCAAAAAACGTTTTTTAGGGCCTCAAAATGGCCCCAGAAGTTTAGGACCTGAAAAGCTAGAAACAAACTACCAAGATAAAAACTATAATTGCTAAGATTAAGGTTGTATGTGAGCCAGTTGGAAGAGGTGGGTGGACATTCATATCCACTTGGATCATATTTATTTCCATCCCTGACCTGGAATTCATGATCCATTTCCTATTTTTGTTGTTGCAATTGTTGTTCTAAGCTTGCCACTCTACTTTATAATCTTCCAATTTGCAATTGAGTTCATTTACTGTGACAATATTGGCTCCTACAAATGCATATAATGTTTCCCCTGTTTGTACTACTTCTTTCTGTGGGTTTTCTTTGGTTATTTCCCATTCTATGTTTTTTTTGGATTTTCCTTGTTTAGAAATTTCACCTGTCCTTGGTTGTTTGGATGGTCTTCTTGTAATTCCCTTGTTTGAATTGTTGTCATAAAATTTCCCCACATTTATCACTTCATCATCGAATTCCAGTAACTTCAAGGATGAATATGAAAAATCAAACTATATTACATTTAGAGGAGTACCTGGGTTTATAAGAAAAGTGAGTATTGAGACTATCTTGGTAGAGCCTAGGGTGGAGCTTCCACTTCTCTCTTCTCCTTCCTTCCTCTTTTCTTATTCAACTTTGTGAGCTTCCTCTTCAATTATTTCTCACTCTTAAACAAATTTGCAAGATATTTCCTTAGATAGCTTCCTATGTTCTTTCCTGGCTTTGTGAGCCTTTTTCATATGAATGCTTCTTTTGTTCTTCCACAACTTTGTGGGGATGCTTCAACCTTCACAACTTTTCAAGATTTGGAATCTTCCACATTTGTTTGGGCTTCTTCCTTGGTTGAATTTTCCCATTCTTTTTCTTTATTTTCTCTTCTGCATCAAAAAATTTCATTATTTATTCTTCCTCTTTCTCTTGATGATCTCTTTTCTCTACATATATCCTTTCTCGAGTGTCAATTATCAACTTCTATAGTTGTTCTTAAAACATGATCCTCTTTGTTTATTTCTCAACCAAAAAAGAGTCGATCTGGTGTGTGCCTCAACATGGTCTATTACTTCTTCATATGATTTCACCTCACGGAAAATTTCCTCCTCTTCTTTGTCTTCATGTTGAAAAGGGGGCACCACTTTCAAATTTTTATAATGATTTTGCATGGCTTTATTGGGGTTGTGTCCTTTTGATGTCCCTTTACATAAGATTATCTCCTTGAGAGATGTAACTTATTTCTTTGCATGGAGAACATTTATCAAGGTATATTTCCCTATTTTGATTAGGAAGTTGGGTCAACTTCTTTTATCCCTTGTCTGCAATGTCATTTTTATGCCTGCTTCGATCGTTTGGTATGCTATCTCCCGGGCTAAGATCTTATCAGAGACATATCTAGGTAACATATGTGGAGGATCATTACAACCATAGACACAAATATAAGTATAGTTATTCTCCATATACCAATTTTCAATTTCCTGTAGGGTTTCTTATCATTCTCTTGATAATCTCTAAAGGGTATGTCCAAAAGATAAATGATACAGTGGTACCACGAAACAACAATTTTTTTTACAAAAATGTTTCTGGTATTTTATTTTCCACACCTTGGAAAATTATACATGAATTGGGGATAATTTTAAGGTCCGTTTCCAATTCATATCAGGGATAAGGACATATGCAAAAACAATGTCTATAAGAAAAGAAGACATACATAAACCTGATGTTGTTCCTATGCATGTCTCTTGAACATTGACGCTGAAGTTGGCTAATAGAATTGATGCCCGGATGAAAATTAGCCCCTTTTCTCCTATTAAGCATTCAATGGCCATCCATTCCATCTTGAAATGAATACAATTATCCTCTCCATACAGTATGCAAATCATGTCCATCAGGAAATGATATTGTTCCATGAAGTATTTGGTATTATATACCCTCCTGAGTTTAGTGACGAAGGGTGTCTCTTCATCCCACTAGTCTTGGAGAATCTCCAATAGCTTTATCTTTTCCTTGGTGAAGGCTTCCAAAAATGACTTGTGTAGGAATACCAAGGGCTTTGGAATTTGATAAATTCAATGAAATCTTTATAGATTCAAAGGATCTATGGGGGTCCCTTTCCCGTTGGTGATGATTTGGGCTAGTGCATTCATATTCTCATATGCCCATCTAGCCACCTCATTGTATGGTAAAATAATAGACTGGGAAACGAGGGAATGAATACCACTCTTTTGTATGTTCTGGTAGACCTTTATCTCTAGATCATTTTTTGGAAAAAAACTGTTGTAGAACATTACATATATACCCTCCCATGCATAAAAATATTGAATACTGATGTTGTGACTGGTGTTTGATACCATAATCACATTTGGTCAGTATGTTCAAGCTAGCTTAACAGGTTCAACTTTCCTTCCCCTATTCCATAAAACCTTCAACATCTCCTCATTCTATAGACCTGCAGGGTCGACAATGTCGTAAATCCTTGAGAGTTTATAAAACACACAATTCTTTATTCAAAAATATTAAATGTAACACAAGAGATATATTTCATTAATACACACAGTTTTCATATGCCTTGAACGTTAATGTTTGATCATGTGAATGATCACATCCCTTTCTTACATCCAACATGTTTTCCATCAATATTGTTAACACGTTAACTCTTTGTATTACATTATAGGTTAGAAAAGAGCGTGAACTATCAACCTTTTTGGGACAAAGGTATACAGGATGAAAGATTCTACGACTTGTGGATGAATGGTTGAATTCATTATAGACTCATCTAGCAGGGATCTCCCACATATATAGTTCCACATGATTTCATTGAATGTGGCATGTGGGTTAAACATGGAACTACCAATATCAAACATGTGATATCCCCACAAGATTTGTTTCATAAGTTCCGCGGAATGATGAATACCAGTGTACGAGCAAAGAGGGACATTGTTGTGATATTGGAGGACTTATATGAATACATAAACATAGGCTATGTGGGATGCGACATGCATGGAAAATTAGAGAACAATAGGAGATGTGATTGTGCGTATTTATCTTGGGAATATTCTGCAAAGCCATGCATCTCGTAGATTGCAATCAAATGTGTCAATAGGTGTACAAGTACTCCCTTCGTGAAATATCCTCGGGGATTTTATCACAAGATTGCGCTCTGTGGATTGTGGGTGAACAACACAAATACCAAGAAATGACTCGTCAAGAGATTCCCATGAGGTTTCTCCCACAAAAGAATGATTATCTGCTTTGAGTAAGAGTAAGCATGGATTCAGAGTATGATTAACCCGCATACAATATCTCTCACCACACTTTGTTGGTTGGGGTTTCGCATCGACTTGGTAGATTTGTGTTGGTTACTTCACAACAAGGTTATTTGACTTGTTAATACTAGTGTGTGGGGGAGTGTTCCTAAATACTCGTGGGATATAATGTTAGAAAAGAACAATACACACTCTTTACCTACCATCTTGAATCAATATCGAGGTTAGATCAAATGATTTAGAAAATGTCAAGCATGTTTAGTGATGATCATCAGGGAAAGGAGAGATTTCATAGCCTATGACAGTTAAAACATCGTGTCTCTGATATAATAATAGGTAGAGATTTTGTAGGTGTGTCCGATTCAATTTTCCTAAAAGAGATAAATTTAATGGGAATTGTTGCGGGTACATCACATCCATATAAACAAACATCATTCAAAGATAAAATCCACCAAAATCTATCACAAAGTTCTATGGGTCGTATATGATCACTCAATGCATTGGACAAGTGGCTTACAAACTAGCTCTTCCAACTCACTCTAAGATTCATATATTATTTCATGTGTCTTGTTTGAAGCAGAGATTAACCTACATAAGAAAGAATTATTGAGAAAATTAGGTAGTTGTTGGATGTGCTACTTAACATTGTGAGGGAATATATACACAAAGAATTATCACAAAAGAGGAAAATCATGCATGAGATAGATTTGGTACTTGGATTTCCCCCTAAAATGAATCCACTCAAAATTCTAGAAATGAATTGACAAGTTGAAAATCTATTGTTAAGAGTTTTGATTAAAGAAAGTATGAAATCATGTGTAGTACCAACCTTGTTGACCCTAATATAGGAAATGGAAGACTTACACTAAGTGAGAACACTAAACAAAATTACAATAATGTATAGATTCTTATT
>ML853994.1:0-29237 GCA_009831015.1 Picea engelmannii
TAGGTTCTTACCTTCCATTTTCAATACCCAACCTCCAGAGATGAAACACCTATAAAGGAACAACAATCATAAAGGGAACGACAGTTGCTCCGTTCAAATGAACAACAACGATACTCAAAGGAACAACAATCACATGAAAGGAACAACAGTAGCGCGAAAGGAACGACAATTGTTCCTTTAAAATGAACAACAAATACACCCAAAGAAACAACAGTCATGCAAAAGGAACAATAGTTGGTACATTGGGTTGAACTAATATTGAATTAATTGCATCGTAGTATTTGCCAACTATTCAATTGTCAACCTGAGGAAGTCTTTTATTTCAAAGTTACCGTGCACAATACATGCAAGAAGTAAATTCCAACTAACACTATTATCTATTTAATAAAATAAAACACATAACTTAAAATCAATCAAATCCGCTCTTGCTTTAAAATACACTCAGTTGAAATAAAACCACTACCACACTCTTACATAAATTAAAGGAGTATTAACAAAATGAAGTAACAACAACATGAATTAAATCTTACTGTAAGAAGTGATCAACTAATCATAAACCAAGATAAATTAAGACAATGAAAAGAAAAATACAAGTAAATGAATAAGACCAACACATACCATATTGAGGGGGGCCTACCTCACCTAGCATGCGTGGCCAAAAGACTTACAAGATTAAGATAAAGTTGCACATAATTGCAAATCCATCAACTCCTTTGTATTATTGAAGAAAAATCATAAATTACATAAGTTTAGCTCTTTCTTACAAATAAATTCTATATAATTTCATGAATTCCTCTCTCCTGATTGAAGAGGTATTATTTATACAAATCAAATTCCCAAATCCCTGAGTTTCTCAAACAAATTGCTAAGTTTAGAGAACCGACCGCAACTGTAAATCTGGAAAATACCCTTTTAAAGAACCAATTATTTCTCCCAAACCGTAGCTCCAATTGGAAAAAAAAACCCACTATAAACTCAATTGGGCCCATTTTGAACAAAACCCATGTCTCAGATTTTTGAGATTCATCCTCATCTACTCACAATATTCCATGCAAACTCGTCTCTCCTTATCTGCCACGTTTTTCATTGAAAACGGTTAACCATGAGTTGGAACTCACATGTGTCATTTGGAGGTTGGAACCTTGACTGCTGCAACTATTGATATATAAAATCACTCGTCAAAAAATCATCAGAAAAATCATGCATAATAGTATTTAATTCATTAAAAATGAAGGAAGAATAATCATTATTAACCACTAAAGCATAAAAGGAATTATATGTCATTTTATGAGTAGTTGTAGCAAATGTATGGAAAATGGAATGATAAATGAACTATAATAGGACAAAGAAGGGATGGGATGGATGTCTATAGATGATGAAAATATGGACAAATATGTGAGCCAACACCTGGAACATGCATAACATTTTTCAATTGAAATGGTTTACCTGACTCCCTCTGAAAGGTAATGGTACCAATACCAGTTGCACTGTATCGTCCATCATCACCCATCTCTATATGAATTCTAAGATCTTTCTCCTCCAAGTCAATGAAAGACTCTTTATCTCCCGTAATGTGGAAGGAAGCACCACTATCCAAATACCACACCGATCCCAATGCACTTGATTCCATGCATGCGATCAAAGTGAATTCATGATCAAATTGTGAGACAAGAGCCTCACTAGTTGCAGCTCTATCAATCATCTTGTTCTTCCTCTTCTGCGGACAGTTAGTAGTGAGATGCCCATATTTGTGACAGTGAAAACACTTCACTTTGGAAAAATCCATCTTCTTGACTTTAGACTCGGATTTTGGATGGAATTTCTTCCCTTTCCCTTTCCTTGCCTTGGTAGTCAAAGAAAAATCCTCTTCATCATCACGCTTTAATGAAGATCCATCTCTGGTGTTCTGCCTAAACGCCTCTTACACTAGATCCGACCATAGTCGTTCCCAATCCTACAATATTTCCCTTCCATTGACAGAGTCTTGATAACTGTGCCAACTCTTGGGAAGTCCTAGGATCGCCAAGCTCACCAAATCATCAGCAATGACTGTTATTCCCACACTTCCAAGCTCATCTTGACATTGGACAAACTTCGTGAGATATTTTGGAATGGTGTCACCCTTCTCCATCTTGATCTTCCTGAGTTTATCTTTTAGCGCCAATTTCCTATGGCCTCTACTGTTTTGGAACAGATCTGTCAAAACCTTCCACATTGCATGTGGTATGGTTTTCCCATGGAGACTGGAGACAATGTGGTCTCATACTCCCTCCAATAGAATCCTTCTCGCCTTTGCCACTTTATTTTTCCATGCATCAAGATTTGTAGTGTTTGTCGCATCCAGCTTAGGAACATCATTATCAATGTAACCCTTCAAGCCATTGCCTTCAAGCACTGCTTCCATCATGTCCTTCCAAGCAATGTAGTTTGAGCTGCCCTCGAGTGCATACTCCAACCTCAAGCCATTGAAAGACATTTCAATCTTGTATCAAATGTCGCACCAAGAAAATCTTGCAAATTCAAATGTTATCCAACCCACAAACTCACCTTCTACAATCCCTCTTTCCCTGGGAGGTTCGCACCCCACCTGTTGGTAGCTTGAGGGAAGTTTGCACTCTGCCTGTGTATAGCCTGCAAACTTTCCTAGGAATTCCACACTGTAATGCATTGTAGGGTGAGGGGGGTTCACACCTCTCCTTAAGGTAGCTTGTGAGAATGCTCAGGGAAGTTCACACCTGCCCTTTGTCTAGGGTCCTGTTGGTAGCTATATTAATTCCTTTCTTTTTCCTTACAAGCTGCCTACACAAGGGTTTTGAACCTTCGATATTCATCCCAACTTTTAAAACGACACCATTATCTTTTGCTTTTTCATACCTGCTTTTCGTTTTCTTTTTCACGACTGCAAGCATGAAAACCCACAGTTGGAATTCATGTTGATTGCATTAAAATGATCTTTTGGATTGTTATGTAACTATTGGTTTATGTGGTCATAACTGTTTCAATTCGAACACACCACTGGTCACATATTTATCAAAAACACCCAATATTTATGCATTTGACTATGGTTAATATGGTGTCAATTTACATAAAATTCGACGCAATGGTTTGATTGAACACATTAATTTTTGGGTCGAATCATGGTTATGTCATAATTCATTTGACATGTTGTTTAAAATTCCTTTTGATATGCACTATTGTGATTTGAATGTAACATTTTACCAATGTGTCGTTGATTGTACAACCCGACATGATATTTTTGCATGGTCCCAATTTACTCTACCACCCTCGCGCGCATAAGCATTAACGCTTTGTCTTGCATTTTGGGTTGCCTTTGCTTGTTTTGGGGAAGCTGCGGGAAAAATGGTTCCATGTCTACCCTGTCAAACCCTATCACCGATTACCCTATTGATTTGGTGCTATTAACTATGGCTCCTGTAGTGCGAATCGAGCCCAACGGTGCCCAAACTTTGCTTTTGTTTGATAACGCCTGAGAGGACCTAGAGAGGAATGGTTGGTTGTTTTTTATTGAGAAGTTTGAGGGTTTCAACCTCACATTCGCTCAACAATTTGCATTTACATTCGATGGGTGTAGGAGTAAAATTGGGGATATCCAGCCTAAAGTAAACGAGGATTTCCTTAGCTTAGCCACTAGTCTGTCAGGCGAGGGACAAAGATGGTTTAAAAATTTGAAGGTTGATGAAGTACCATGGCCACTTTTGTTTACCTCAAGGAAAATCAACAGTTGCAATAAAGGTATGCCAATTACAGCTCTTAAGTCTAGGTGGCATGATTTGTTGGCTATTATCAAGCAGTTCATTACATGCGAGGGTACATACAGTTTATTTTTCCTATACCCTCCGGTTGCTCATGAGTTTCATAGATTTTGCCTTAAATATGCCACATTTCCTCCTTTGGAGTTTATATAAAATGGCTAAACATTTCAATAGGGAGAAAGTCGACTCCAGCCTCTTCCACCATTGTTTAATTAAAATCATTGTGATTCATCAGTTGAAGGTGAATGGTGATTGTTGGGATGCTTTCTTGTTGAGGAATGGTTTTTCTAGTCCTGAAATAGGACAAGTTGACAAAACCATGGTCACAGAAACCCTTGTCGGGCCTGTCATTCTCCCTCCTACATTCTTGCCCTCTGTTGAACCCTCAACCTACCCGAACGATGCTCAACCCGAAACCCTGCCTGACTCATGTCTAAAAGACAGTGGTAAGCCTGTTAAGAGGTCCGCAACAAAAAAAGGTAATGGTAACAATGATATAAATTGCAAAGGTAAGAAGGGCGTGCACTGGGTATCAAGGTGTGCTCGTAACAAACCAAAAGAAAACACAGACCAACAGCCAATTTTGTTGAGTGAATATTCTGATTCAGAAATCGAACGGTTTCTGACCGAGGAGTATCCATACTCACACAACCTTTGTTCAGTCAAGCCCTGTGACTTTGTGATGAACCTCCCACCATGTCTTAAAGATTACCCTAACTACGTTGGGATAAAACTCGACAGAGGAACTTCTAGTCAATTAAGAAGCTCCTCACCTGTAATTACATGGCCTGATCAATCACAGTGCAATGAAAGAAAGTTGTGGCTCGATCGATATTATACAGACGTCCCTTTGCTCCAATCCCGAATCAAGTCCTTGGAGGACCGAGTAAATGTGTTAACCAAAGAAAATGACAGACTACAAGCTAATGATAAAAGGTAGAAGACCACAGGCTCTGTCATTTTCAAAAATGTAGAGGCGGCCACTGCCATTGTCAATTCAAAAATAGCTTGATCAAATCGAATCCCTGAAACCGAGGTATGGTGTTTCAAAAGTGATTTTAAAATGATTTTGTTTGTGTTGAATTAGCATATAGGATATGGTGGCTCAAATCGCATACATTTCTGTTTTGATTGAATGAATAAAACACGATTTTGTTTATAATAATAACTAGCTATAGAATCATGAGATTCTATAGCTAGTTATGAAAATTTGAATTGTTTTGATTTTACAACTAAAATACAATCTAAAAATCATGTATTCTTGTGCATTGACAGGTACACATGAATTTCAAAGGAGATTGGATTGACTGTGGCATATTTGAACATGCTTTTTCTTTACATAGTTTTGGATTAGGCTGTTAGTCTTAGATAGAAATAGGAATTTGGGAGATTGTATTCCCATAATTTTTGCAACTTTTTTGATAATTTCCACAAGGAATGTTTTGATCCTGTGGCCTTTATATATATATTATTTTTGTAAACAAAGATCATCGCTTCTTGGGAGCAGAGACTATGGATTGGCGATTATTCAAACTCGAATGAAAGTGGATGTTTGTATGGCTTTAGCTTCAATATATCATACTTTTGTTCAAATTTTTTATTCATTTCAATTTGTAATCAAATTTTTGACTACTATAGATATCATAATTTGTTACAGGTTGATGTGATGGGATTTAAATAGTGTCTATATTCCTTGTCTCTCATTTTATATACAACAATAAATCTGTTTACATTTGATGATTAGAATATTGATCTTCTTTGTTCAATGAACAATTATATACAAATTGTAATACTCAGATTTATCTTAATATGATCGTTTGTTAAATGATAAATTGTTGTTGCTACATATCATATTTGTTTTGTCATTAGCATTCAAAGCGTTACTGCTACTCGTTTACGAGAAGCATTGAGAAAATTTGGTGTGGGTTGGCCTCATCAAACAACAAACGTTGATGCTACGCACAGGACACATATGGATATGCGATTTCAGGTTAGTTTGCTAGTAGCATTCTATTAGTTAATTAATATAAGAATTTGCTATAGTTTAGATACACAGTACAGATTGTTATTTTCATTTCTCAAATAGATAACTGCCATTTCATTTCCTGTTGATAAAAGTTATAAAAAAAATCAAAAATACTGAACAATAGCTTTGTTGTCAATTCATATATGATTTTCGCAGGTTTTCGATTAAAAATTTTCAATTTGTGAATATTGTACATATAATAGAAATATAAATATATCTATGCACTACATATTTAATAAGTAGAACTATTATTCTGTTAGCCAGAAAAAATGTAAATATATATTAGATTTGTATATAGTTTGCAACAACTCTTTTTTTTTTTTACTTAGATTAGTTTCTTTAGCTTAGTTTTTTTTACTTTCCTAGGATTTAGATCAGCCAATGGATCCGCTAAACCCGTCAGAGTGGATTAATCCAAACGGCTTGGGTTATTTAGACAACCCCGGACCGGACTCGCTCTTCCAGTTGACGGATGGTCAATTTCACCCGTCAACAAATGGTGCTAGAAGGAGGGATTGAAAATTATTAATGGCACGAGGTGGTCATAAGACTCCTCCACCACCCAACCACTCACCTATAGTGACAAGAAGTCATTCAAATGAAAACATCATCCCTCAAACAACAACCACATCAAACGACGATCTACGGATCGCAGTTAAACCAGTAACTCCAAAACCTATAGGTGGTGACGTACAAGAGATTGTCTGCCAATCTCTCATAAGAACACATAGTGCCTTCGCCCGTTTAAGGCAACCAAACCGAACTTTGGACCAACCATTAGATTTCTCTAACATCAAAGAACAACTTGGAGGCACTAACCTCACCTTAAACCCTACAGATCCAATACTCACTCCTGCAGCAAGAGGATCTGGAATACCACCCTCACCACCTCCATCATCCCCTTCTTCTTCTGGAGAAGAATCTTCTGACAAAGGCAGTTCCTTATCCCAGCCTTTGACACCACCCACACCAATGGCCAACCAGAACAATCCTGCCAGACCCTGGCTTGACCAAGATGCAGTAGCCATACTCGGGCCTCAACATCCCTTGCCCAAACATCCAGAGAAGTGGCTCCCCAAGTTTGACCCAGACTCTAAACAGATCACCGAAGATCACATCAAAAATTTTATGTTATCCATTAGACTCCATAATGTCGAGCACGAAGATGTAGTCTGTAGATTGTTCCCCTATACTTTCAAGGGAAATGCCTCTACTTGGTACTTTTCCTAGCAGCCCCATAACATCGTGTCATGGGAGAAGTTTGAATCATTTTTCCTTGAGAAGTTTGGAGACGACAAGTCCCTAGAATTTCTAGTCATGGAGCTTTCTAGTTTAAGAATGAACCCCAAAGAGAAAATCAAAGACTTTAACTAAAGATTCTTAACACTAAAGAATCGAATCCCTATGGATTCAATGCCTACTGAGAATCTTATCATAGCATATTATACGAAAGCCTTACATCAAAGTATAGCCATTTGGGTAAAGAGATCTAAGAAAGCCACGTTGTTAGAGGCCTTCGAAGAGTCCAGTCAGATTCAGAAAGCAATCCTCAGCTTAAAAGACACTAGTAGCAACGAAATAGAGACTAGTTTATCTTCCAAAAAGAAAATAGAAATCCTCCCTAGACTTGCCCAAAACAAAATGCAACCTGAAAACTCAGATCTAGAAAACTTACAAAAAGTCATTCAAAAACTGTCAAATCAAGTTAGAGATTTGAAAAGGACAGCCGAAGAAGCTTCTTCAAGCAAAGGGCCTTACAAACCCCTGTTTAGGAAGCCTTTTCCTCCCAACTGACCTAATTCAAATACCGAAGGCTTAAATCTAGAAAGCCTACAATTCGCTATTCAAATGATTCTAGAAGCCCGGGATAACTTGATGCCTCCTGAGACCCCTGAGGAAGTAGTTGAACAAGAGATAGTTGAAGAAGATGAATCTTCTTCGAACATTTTTGGAAACTTCTTAGATAGCATTTTTCAAGCTAATTTTGAGACAGTACATCCCTACAATACTAGGAGTAAGACAACAAATAAGCCTTCTTCTAAAAACACTACAACTTTGCCCCCAAAACAGTCTAGAAAAACTGAGACTAAACAGAATTATGCGAACCCAAGCTTAGATTATGATTTAGTTGAAGATCTAAAAAATTTAAGGGCTAACATTTTTGTTTATGAATTATTAAAATTTTTGTTTCTTCTACAAAAAATGTTACAGAATATTGCAGAGCACAGCAAAAACGACAATCCAAGCAATAACAAAGTTTTTCAGAATAACCCAAAAGTTCCTCAGAAGGCCTCCGCTAAGAATACTTCTGATCCTCATGAGAAGAGAGACCTTCCTGTAAATAATGTAACAAATGTAGATAAATTAGTTTTAGAGGCTGCGAGTAAAAAAGAAACAAGCTTCCACCATTAGTACTCGTAGAAATGTACCTCCATTTTTGTTAACTTTTGAAATCTTTAATAGGAACGTGCATAATTCTATGGTAGATTCAGGAGCGTCTTCCAATGTAATGTCGTGGTCTGTGTGTCAGGAGATTAATGCTGAAGTTGAACCATCCACCTTAAAGATCATCCAACTTGATCGAACCAGTGTTAAAGTTATAGGTGAATTAAGGAATGTGCTTATAAGATTATGGTCTAACCCCAAAGTTCATCAAGTAATTGATATTATTGTTGTAGATATTCCAGAATTTTACGATTTCTTTTTAAGCAGAGACTGGTCAGAACAGCTACACGGATATTTCGTGATGGATTGGTCTCACTTGTGGCTGCCCGAGAATGGAAAGCCCAACAAAATCAAGGTAAATCGTGAACGTTACTTAAAGTTCACAGTGACATATTTAAATGATCCCAATGAACCATCTACACCTTCTACTGATTCACCCGAAATACAATAGATGGATACATTTTTCGGCAATTTCATGGCCGATACTTCCGCTATCACTAACCCGAAACAATAGTCCGAAATTGTGGCATATATGTAGCCAGCAGTTTCTACCCAATGGTCTCATACACCTGACAAAAATCAAATATGGTCTCTTTACTTTGACAGGTCAAAGTCCAAGGAAGGAGCTGGTGCGGGCTGCGTTATTATTGATCCAGCAGGTAACAAAACCCTGATTGCATGCAGATTAGAGTTTGAATGTACAAATAACATAGAAGAATATGAGGCTTTATTGCAAGGCCTCAGGAAAGCATTAGATATGAACGTTCAAAATTTGACTGTCTTTGGCGATTCGGAAATCGTGGTTAGACAGGTAAAAAAATTTATCCATTGTTTATCTCTGCATCTTAAAAGCTACCAATCTGAGGTATGGAATTTGATGAATAAGTTTTCTTCTTTTAACATAAATTCTATTCCTAGATTGAATAATTCGAAAGCCAATTTATTAGGTAATGTAGCTTCGAAACTCTTTCCTGCAGAAGGCTTGTCCCCGAATGCATTCTCCATCGAACTGTTGTTCAAGCCATCCATCCCCGACAACATCACAAATTGGAGAGTCTTCGTTGACGATCAACAAATTATTAGTTTCCTGCATATGGAAGAAACTTTCCAAGGCGCAGTGATCAAAGAATGCACTCATGACGAGAATCTTCATGATTTCATGGTAATACCAGATCCGAGATCTCCTGAATCTTCATCGGACATGGTAAATTCTATCCCTAAATCTGTAGTTAGATTAGAAAATTTTTATGATCTTCAAGTTAAATTCAAAAAATTAGTCAACTGTAAAACAAATAGTTCCTCTTTATCGCATGAAAAAGTAAACTTGGGAACTAATGACAATCCATAGTACATTAATTTAGGGGTGGGGTGTTTTGAACAAGAGAAAGTGGTGTTTATTAAATTATTTAATGAATTCAAATATGTTTTTGCGTGGACGTATGACGACCTAAAAACCTTTGACCCTAACATCATACAACATGTCATTCCTATGAAACCCCAAACCTTACCTTTTCAACAAAAGTTAAAAAAAAATGCACCCTAAACTCGAACTGACCGTCAAAAAAGAATTAAATAAACTCCTGAATGCTAAGATAATTTTCCTAGTTAGGCACACGTAATGGGTCTCTAATCTAGTCCCTGTCCGGAAGAAGAGTGGTGAAATCCGACTGTGTGTAGATTTCTGAAACCTTAATCGAGTGTCTGATAAAGACAACTACCCTGTCCCACCCATGGAACAGATCCTTCAACAAGTATCTAGTTCTGAAAGATTATCCTTATTGGATGGTTTTTCAGGGTATAACCAAGTCCTGATGTCTCCTCCAGACCAACTTAAAACTACCTTCCGCACTCCATGGGGCACCTATGCTTATAGGAAAATGCCCTTTGGACTCATTAATGTTGGTGCCACTTTCCAGAGAGCGATGGCCATTTCTTTCCGAGGATTAATAAATCAATCTGTCGTAGTTTACCTAGATGACATTGTTGTATTCTCAAAAAACAAAGCTAATCATCTAGTTCATTTGAGATCCATTCTACAGCGATGTCGTAAGTACGACATTTCCTTGAATCCTAAAAAATCTATCTTCGCAATAGAACAAGGTAATCTCTTAGGATTTATTGTATCAAGCGAAGGGATGATTATCGACCCTGAAAGGACTCAAGTCATCTTGAAACTCCCCCCTCCCTCATCAAAAAATTCTATGCAGTCTTTCTTAGGCTAGATAAACTTTGTCAGGAGATTCATCCCCAGTTTTTCAGAAATGGTAAGACCTTTACAAAACTTAATAAAGAAGGACGTACAATATCATTAAGGACCCTTAGAAAACCAAGCCTTTAATTCAATAAAAAAGGCCATAATAGATGCTCCTTCTTTGATGAGCCACGAATTTTCACAAGACTTCATGCTGTACACATTTTCTTCTAACCGCTCTTACGCTGCTGTCCTAACTCAAAAGAATGCTCAAAACAATGAAGTCCCAATTGCCTTTATGAGCTCAGTTTTTAAAGGCGCATAACTTAATTACCCAGCTATAGATCAGCAAGCCTATGTTTTTTTTAAAGAAGTAAATCACTTCCGATCTTATCTTTTGAAATCTAGGATGAAAATTATCGTCCCTTACCCAACCATTAGAAATTTGCTAGTGCAGAAAGAACTAGGCGAAAAGAGGGTGAACTGGGTCACCTCCTTACAAGAGTATGACATAGAAATCACCCCAGCACAAATAGTGAGAGGTCAAGGGCTATGCAAGTTAGTCATTGACTCAGCCGCAAGACAACAAGAAGAAAACGATGTATCAAACCCAGGACAACACAACCAAAATTTAATCTGTTGTGCACAAAACCCTATTAGCCCCTGGTATGATGATATAAAATTCTATCTTGAACATGGGTCAGCCCCCCGTCACCTGCATCCCACTAAAATAAGAGCTCTAATATTGAAATCTGCCTCCTTTCAGTTAATTAATGGTATTTTGTTTCGTCAAAATTTTGATGGAGTGCTAATGCGTTGTCTTGAGAAAGATGAAGCAGAAAAGGTCTTATTAGAATTGCACGCAGGAGAAGCTGGTGGACATTTTGGTAGAGATACCACTGCCCATAAAGTATTAAGAGCAGGTTATTACTAGCCTACACTTTTTAAAGATGCTCATGCCTTGTGTTGCAAGTGTGTTATTTGTCAAAAAGCGTCCGGACAAATACAGAAACCAACCTTCCCTCTGCAGCCTGTTTCAGTAGACTCCCCTTTTCAGCAGTGGGGTCTTGATATTATAGGCTCGATCAATCCACCATCCTCTCAGCAACATAAGTTTATCATAACAACCATAGATTACTTCACCAGGTGGTCTGAGGCTGCCCCATTAAAAACTGTGAATACCAGTCAGATAATTGCTTTTTTAAATTCGAATATTATTACTCGTTTTGGTATCCCTGGCTGTTTAGTATTCGATAACGCTTCCTATTTTTCATCTCTTGAGATGAGTGAGTTCGCTCTAGAAAAAGGAATTAAATTAAAATATCCTGCCAGATATTACCCTCAAGGCAATGGATTGGCAGAATCAACTAATAAGAATCTGATTAAAATCATCAAGAGAACGGTATCTGAAAATCACAAAAATTGGCATAATGCACTGTTAAACGTAATCTGGGCTGATAGAGTAACTCTGAAAACTGTTGTGGGTAACTCTCCCTTCTTTCTCGTCTATGGAAGAGAAGCAATTATGCCACGACATATTCTTCTTACCTCACTACAGCTATCACAGAAAATACAGGAAGAGGACTGCCCCCCTTTGGAGAATCGAATTAACACATTATTAAAACTAGAAGAAGTGAGGGCTCAAGCAAAACGAAAGTTGGATCAGCATCAACTTGTGGTTAAAATATGGTTTGATTCCAACTTTGCCTTTGATAGGAATTTTGAAGTAGGTGACCTTGTCCTAAAATGGAACAAACCACATGAGGGAAAGGGGGAGCATACGAAGTTTCATAACTTATGGCTAGGACCGTTTTTTATTGCTAAGAAATTGGGTCCCAACTCTTTCAGATTACAGAGTCTAGAGGGACAGCCAAACACCTATCCAGTGAATGGCCAAGCTCTAAAAATGTATTTCACCTGATGACAACCCTATGTACACTGTGTAAATATTTTTCCCTTTGTTTTATTTTCATTTTTCTTTGTTGTTTTGGTTTTGATTTCTCATTTACGCTTATCATTTTTTACTTTTGAAATACATATACCTGCATCATGAACTGTTCATATTAAGAGAACATTATTTTTTTTTTCATCTGAAGTGACTGCTGAAAGTTTGTTTAAACATCAATTATGATATTCCTCTGAAATTTACAGCCATGTTGAACAAAGCTTGTTGCCTGAAAGATGTTTCTTGATTTCAATCTGTAAATGAAGCTTTTCATGATCATCCATTTCTTCTTACGTTGTCCATGTTCCTTAAGAGAACAACTTAGAAGATGTCTCCCTGCCTTCGAAGGTCGGTTTATTAACAAACTATCTCTAGATCTTAATGAAGGACAGTTTAAATTTTTTTCTCAAGGTCTGTAATTTATTAAAATATGTCCAAAATATCACAATTTTCAGCATCACCCTGCTCAATTATATATCTTTAAAAAACCAAATAAATCATTAAAGAGTTGTGGGAAGTGATTGTAAACCCATTGGGATATGGAACAGGTCTATTGGCAGCGGGTAAATGCATGCATGGCACCAAGATAACTTCGCCAGGGTACTAAATAGGCCCGCTAGCAAGGAAGCAATGTCGGGTATATGAAAATTTTCAGATATGGAATCTTTTGACCTTAAATGTCCTTTGTTCTGATCTGGAACTTCCTAGCAGGATACGAATATTGGAGTGGGTTAAATGGAAACCCTGTCGAGGCTATGGACGTCTACTGGCAGCAATGGCTCTGTCAATAGTATTGGAGATTTTATCCTTATTATCGTGACTTGCTTTTGTTAAGATTGTCATCAGTTTTCATCTTTTAAAATAACAAGCTGGAATTTTTTTTTATGATTGATGATGTTCAAACAGTTTTCTGGTTGTTTTCGAGTTGAAGTTTTTCTCATTATCCTAATCTGGACTTGTTCATTTGGCATAGATAAATGCTTCTACCAGTGTGTCGCCATTGTTGGCAGCTATATTAATTCCTTTCTTTTTCCTTACAAGCTTCCTACACAAGGGTTTTGAACCTTCGATATTCATCGCAACTTTTAAAACGACACCATTATCTTTCTCTTTTGCATACCTGCTTTTTGTTTTCATTTTCACGACTGAGAGCGTGAAAACCCATAGTTGCAATTCATGTTGATTGCATTAAAATGATATTTTGGATTGTTATGTAATTATTTGTTTATGTGGTCATGACTCTTTCAATTCGAACACACCACTCGTCACATATTTATCAAAAACACCCAATTTTTATGCATTTGACTATGGTTAATATGGTGTCAATTTACATAAACTTCGACACAATGGTTTGATTGAACACATTAATTTTTGGGTCGAATCATGGTTATGTCGTAATTCATTTGACATGTTGTTTAAAATTCCTTTTGATATGCACTATTGTGATTTGAATGTAACATTTTACCAATGCGTCGTCGATTGTACAACCCGACATGATATTTTTGCATGGTCCCAATTTACTCTACCACCCTCACACGCATAAGCATTAACGCTCTGTCTTGCATTTCGGGTTGCCTTTGCTTGTTTTGGGGAAGCTGCAGGAAAAATGGTTCTGTGTCTACCCTGTCAAACCCTATCACCGATTACCCTGTTGATTTGGTGCTATTAGCTATGGCTCCTGTAGTGCGAATCAAACCCAATGGTGCCCAAACTTTTTTGTTGTTTGATAACGCCCGAGAGGACCTAGAGAGGAATGGTTGGTTGGTTTTTATTGAGAAGTTCGAGGGTTTAAACCTCGCAGTTTCTCAACAATTTGCACTTACATTCGATGGGTGCAGATCTAAAATTGGGTATATCCAGCTCGAAGTAAACGAGGATTTCCTTAGCTCAGCCACTGGTCTACCGGTCGAGGGACAAAGATGGTTTAAAAATTTGAAGGTTGATGAAGTACCATGGCCACTGTTGTTTACCTCAAGGAAAATCAATAGTTGCGATAAAGGTATGCCAGTTACAACTCTTAAGTCTAGGTGGCATGATTTGTTGGATATTATCAAGCAGTTCATTACATGCGAGGGTAGATACGGTTTATTTTTCCTATACCACCTCTGGCTGCTCATGAGTTTCATAGATTTTCCCTTAAATATGCCACATTTCCACCTTCATAGTTTATATAAAATGGATAAATGTTTCAAGAGGGAGAAAGCCAACTCCAGCCTCTTCCACCACCGTTTAATTAAAATCATTGTGATTCATCAGTTGAAGATGAATGGTGATTGTTGGGACGCTTTCTTGTTGAGGAATCATTTTTCCAGTCCTGAAATAGGACAAGTTGACAAAACCATGGTCACAGAAACCCTTGTCAGGCCTATAATTCCCCCTCCTACACTCTTGCCCTTTGTTGAACCCTCAACCTACCTGAACGATGCTCAACTTGAAACCCTACCTGACTCATGTCTAAAAGACAGTGGTAAGCCTATTAAGAGGTCTGCAAGGAAAAAAGGTAAGGGTAACAACGATATTAATTGCAAAGGTAAGAAGGTCGCACGTTGGGTATCAAGGTGTGCTCATAACAAACCAAAAGAAAACACAAACCAACAACCAATTATGTTGAGTGAAGATTCTGATTCCGAAATAGAATGGTTTCTGACCGAGGAGTATCCATACTCACACGGCCTTTGTTCAGTCAAGCCCTATGACTTTGTGATGAACCTCCTGCCATGTCTTAAAGATGACCCTAACTACCCTGGGATCAAACTCGACAGAGGAACTGCTAGTCAATTAAGAAGCTCCTCACCTGTAATTACACAGCCTGATCAACCAGAGTACAATGAATGCAAGTTGTGGCTCGACTGATATTATACAGACGTCCCTTTGCTCCAATCATGAATCAAGTCCCTGGAGGACCCAGTAAATGTGTTAACCAAAGAAAATGATAGACTGTAAGCTAATGATAAAAGGCAGAATACCACATGCTCTGTCGTTTTCAAAAATGTAGAGGCGGCCACTGCCATTGTCAATTCAAAAATAACTTGATCAAATCGAATCCCTGAAACCAAGGTATGGTGTTTCAAAAGTGATTTTAAAATGATTTTGTTTGTGTTCAATTAGCATATAGGATTTGGTGGCTCAAATCACATACATTTCTGTTTTGATTGAATGAATAAAACACGATTCTGTTTATAATAATAACTAGCTACAGAATCGTGAGATTCTGTAGCTAGTTATGAAAATTTGAATTGTTTTGATTTTACAACTAAAATACAATTTGAAAATCATGTATTCTTGTGCATTGACAGGTACACACGAATTTCAAAAGAGATTGGATTGACTGTGGCATCTTTGAACATGCTTTTTCTTTACATAGTTTTGTATTAGGCTGTTAGTCTTAGATAGAAATAGGAATTTGGGAGATTGCATTCCCATAATTTTTGCAACAGTTTTGATAATTTCCACAAGGAATGTTTCCTTTATATATGTATTATTTTTGTAAACAAAGATCATCATTGCTTGGGAGCAAAGACTATGGATTGGTGATTATTCAGACTCGAATGAAAGTGGATGTTTGTACGGCTTTAGCTTCAATATATCATACTTTTGTTCAAGTTTTTTGTTCATTTCAATTTGTAATCAAATTTTTGACTAGTTTAGATATCATAATTTGTTACAGGTTGATGTGATGGGATTTAAATAGTGTCCATATTCCATGTCTCTCATTTTATATATAGCAATAAATCTGTTTACATTTGATGATTAGAAGATTGATCTTCTTTGTTCAATGAACAGTTATATACAAATTGTAATACTCAGATTTATCTTAATATGATCGTTTGTTAAATGATAAATTGTTGTTGCTACATATCATATTTGTTTTTTCATTAGCATTCCAAGTGTTACTACTGCTTGTTTACGAGAAGCATTGGGAAAATTTGGTGTGGGTTGGCCTCATCAAACAACAAACGTTGATGCTACGTACATGACACATATGGATATGCGATTTCAGGTTAGTTTGCTAGTAGCATTCTATTAGTTAATTAATATAAGAATTTGTTGAAGTTTAGATACATAGTACAAATTGTTATTTTCATTTCTCAGATAGATAACTGCCATTTCATTTCCTATTGATAAAAGTTATAAAAAAAATAAAAAATAATGAACAATAGCTTTGTTGTCAATTCATATATGATTTTCGCAGGGTTTCGATTAAAAATTTCCAGTTTGTGAATACTGTACATATAATAGAAATATAAATATATCTATGCACTGCATATTTAATAAGTAGAACTATTATTATGTTAGCCAGAAAAACTGTAAATATATATTAGATTTGTATATAGTTTGCAGCGACTGTTTTTTTTTTACTTAGATTAGTTTCTTTAGCTTAGTTTTTTTTACTTTCCTAGGACTTAGATCGGCCAACGGAGCCGCTAAAGTCATCAGAGTGGATTAATCCAAATGGATTGGGTTATTTAGACAACCCCAGACCAGAATCGCTCTTCTAGTTGATGGATGGTCAATTTCGCCTGTCAACAGGTCCGAGAATTGTTTCTTTGAGAACTGTGCGTAGTCTACAGTACTAAAGTTTGCACCCTGCTAGAGACAGGACTTGCGAACATAAAACAATGTTCGCACCTAACTTCCGTAGCTCCGTGGCCTTCGTGACTCTGATACCATGTAGACATTATGATACAAATTAAGTATTCCTGTGATTCTCCTAATCTAACAATTATACGTCATTGTTAAATACAGAATCGCTTCTACTCTTATTCTTGCATAAAATTAAAACATGATCACAACCACAATCACAAAGTGAAATATCAAGAACACATAACACATAAGTTTTTCCAGGAAAGTGTAAAGCTAAAAACCCCACTATCATATATTATGTATATCATGAATAATGAAACAATCTCATACAAAACTCTAATCCAAGAGCTCTCAGTACAATACAATCGTCTCACATTGTCATACACAAATCAACAAATACATGTGCCAATTCTCCATGTCCAGAAAACCTGCCTCCTCTGCAAAAACTCTGCAATTCGAATTCTCAAATCATGCAAATTTTCTAGTTTTCACGTGCTCATAAGAATATCCAATGCATGTGTGATCAAATCACAACTGATAGCCAACTTTCCCTTTCACCTGTTATCTCAACTGGGTGTTCATTGGAACTGACATGCATGTAGTTAACCGTGGCGAATCTTCAGTTGCATGTGATTTCACTGTTTTTGAATTAATGAATAATTAATTCACTTAAATCTCACTAGTAAAACTAAGATTAACTCACTTAACTACACTTGTGATTCTATTACAACTCCAAATCACTCAGTTATGAATGAGAGAATAGATTAATATTTATTGTCCAATTTATTTAAGGGAAACGTAAATTAGACACATGTTTCTTGTTGACTTTTCAACACGAGGATCCAATAGTCAACTTCCCAACGATTCTTTTGCCTTAGAACAATTGGGGACTTCGGGACTTGGGTTTTCGGGGTTTTGGTCCATGAAGGTTATCTCACTCACTTCCCTCTCCAACTCCCAACTCCTGATCTTTTGAACTCTCTCCCCTTGGGTCCACAACACTGTTATTTCCAACCAAGGTAGGGATTTTGGGGTTTCGGCATTTCAGGTCTTTGGTACCCAGGAGTTCATGATGTAGTGACTCCCAACTTCTTGTCGCTACACTCCCCGAAATTCGATACATAGGTTCTTGTACGGGATCCAATGATCCTCGATGATTTGGATCTAACGGTCCAGATCTTTTTAGAATTTTTTGAACCAAAAGTTCATGATGCAGCGACTCCCCATCTTTGTCACATCAATCCTCGAATTTTGAAAATTCAGTTTTCTTGCCCTCTGGGCCCACAGCATAATTGTCACCCTTAACCACAGTGTCGCATGGCACATTCAAGAGGGTCCACGTCACCTTTGCTGATGTCATCGGGTCCCACCACTCTCACTAGCACGTGGTACACATCCATGTGCCCACATCCATTCCAAGAAAAATCCAAAGGTTAGGTCTTTCTCCGATCTACGGGGAAGATATTTTCAATTTTGGGGTTTTAGATTTCATTATTTTGCGACTTGCGAACACAAGGTTTCTTTCCCTTGAGTTTCCTGGGTGCCTAAACGCTGACCGACAGCCACGAGTTTTCCCCCCGATGGACGGTCTTGAAGAATTTCGGGATTTCATGTATCACGATTTCCACGTTCCTGTGCAACTCCAAAGGGTTTTTTTTAAAACCCTGTTCACGTTTTCCATATCTGATGGTCACGAGGTTTCTCCTTTCCTCCCGAACAGATCCTAAGGCTCCAACACTTTTGGTGTGGAGTCCTCTCTTTCTGTGGCCTTATACCACACTCATTGTGGTTTCATAACATGACTACACCTCTTGAGCTTTGTAACATAGTTAAGTAATCTCCTTGACACTTAGGAGTACTCAAAGGTCCGAAATTGGTCCTCCAGACACAATTTCTCCTCAAACTCTTGGTCCAAAGACCATTTATCTAGCCCATCTAGGCTCATCATCGAAACCTTGGCTTTGATACCATACTATAACACTCTTTTTCATTCCGAGATGTAACGCTCTGATACCATACCATAACGCCCCCTTTCTGAGCCTGGCAGGTGCTACTTCATGGAATAACAATCTCATACTTAATTATATATATAACATGCATTTAAGAAAATGAATCACATTTAAACTCAGAGTAAGCATAAGAATTACTGTTATTATATATAATCAATGGTTTTAACATTAATTCACATGCACAGCAGAATATATGATAATTATAATTACACAGACATGCAGAAATGTAATTTAAAAACATCATCTAGTACGTATCTTTGAAACGGTGGTAATTCCACCAACCAGTTGTAGGCCTTCGATGAACCTCCCAGCCTTATACCACACTGCTCATCAAGCTCAGTAGTGGGTCACCCCCGAGCTGGGACTAAGCTCCACCCTAAGGCAAAGTATCCTAGGCTAGGCTGAGGTTATAGGGAAAAACACATGGTCACAAGGAAATAATTATCTCCCAGGAACCACTCATACTCACTGCCCACAGACTCTCCTTCCCCACATGCCTGTTCCACCCCAGGAGTATACACCTTCTCTGTCACCTAGACAATCCTTCGGCTACTAACCTCCCTTGCCTTGGGTTTCTGCAACAGACTGGACCAGAAGTCTCCGAGCTCTGTGGCAGCTATAAGGTTCCTTCCAAGAGTTCCCTCCTTCCTCTACACACTCTCTCACCTAGAGAGAGTCGCTCTCAGGCCAAGTAACCTATTATTCCAACTTCAATCACCTCTCTCACCTAGAGAGAGGATTGTACAAACTTTCCAACAACCCACATGCAGTTCAACACTACTTGACCACAACATCCAACGGGGAAAAGAGACATGGGCTTTCCAAACAGGCTCAACAATGACATGATGGTCTCACGGTCATGGATTTGGGACAAATACTCCACGCACAAGCTCGATATTCTCAGACAGAGGATGCATTGGCTTTGCAGAAATCAACACAGGCTATCCCGAAATCAACACACAGACTTCTGGTTCAGAGGGTGTACGGGGTATCTCTTGCAGAGGTCAGACCAATTCACCCTCAGGTAGTTGAAGGTTGAATGGAAGAGGATCCCCCATCATAGCTCATCTCAGCCGTTTTATTGGCATGGGCTTGGGTTGACACTTGTCACCCGTGAAGCTGCATGCTTCCATCAGCGTGCGCTCCTCCCACCATTTGGAAGTCACATGTCATTCCAAAATAAATTAGGGTAAAAACATATTATTCACATTCTTTTTGGAATAATATTAAAATATTATTCCCAAGGATTAATCCCCTAGGCTTAACACTTAGTCCCTTTTCCCACCTTCCAACCCCTAATCCCTTGCCCACTCTGCGGAAGCTTAGTCCCCCATCACTCATTCATTGTGCCGGCCTGAACGCAGCGATGTTTATGTTTTATTAATGTGCTACATACATACAGGTACAAAATCAGTCTCTTGGCCTTCTACCCTTAGGATCTCTAGCCTAACAATCACATAAGCCCACCATTTTATATAAACTTGGTCCACCAGCCTATAAAACATATTTACAATTCATTTCATAAACCAGATTTACAATGGGGCTCGACCTTGGGGACATTACATCATATACAGGGATAGAGATAGAATCCTCTATCTATGAGATTGATGGATTATTTCTGGGTTCTTCAGGCTAAGTGCAAGGAGTGCCCGACAAAGTGTTGAAACTCTATGAGCCAACGCAAGGAGTGCGTATCTGAACTCTTTTGAGTCAAAGGAGAACATGCCAGGAGGGAACACTAGGATAATTCACATACTCAGAGGAGAACCTCAAGGTTGTTGAATACTTTGGAGGAAAGTCTACGTAGGAGTAAGCATAGAAAAGAGTTGTTGAACACTCCATAAGACTCTGCCAGGAGGGCATTGAGCAAGTGCAAGGTGTGCACAAAATCAACACGTTCTAAAGTGTTGGAGAAATTGAGGGAAACCCAGAGTTATTGAACACTCTGAGGGAGAGAAGTCTCTGCAAGTGTTCATTAAGCAGATGTAGGAGTCACTTTGGTAAACCTGAAGGATTTCAGTATCCAGAAGGAAGACCTATGCAAGGAGTGCACTAGGCCAACACTTAGATAAGTGTTGTGGAAAGTCATTTGAAGGCTCAATCAAGCACAAAGAATGCATCAAAGACAAACTAAGTTCATCTTACAATAATGGGAGGTAGAGCATCGAGTTTCTAGGAGGGCAAAAGAAAGTCCTTGGAAGGACACAAAAGAGTCAGGAACCTTAAAGGTTCAAGCCAACAAAATCTTAGAAGGACTAGCGCCATCGCGCATAGAGTATATGGAAGGAGTGCAAGAAGCCGAGAGCAGTCCAAGTCTTGGACAATGAGAAAAGTGCTAAGTGTGCATAGGATTAAGGACATGTGGAAGTCTTGAAGTTCTGAAGCCAAGAATAACCATCCATCATCAAGAGAAGACAGGTGGAAAAAGATCAGAAGATCTGGGAGATAGAGCTCTAGAAGATTTGCATAAATCAAAGGGAAATATTCACGAAGTCGTGAAGAGCGAAGTGAATCTAGACCGTCAGATACAAAATAACATGTAGAGGAGATCCACATATTTCAGAGAAGTGGTTCTCAGGAAGGAAAGAGGAGAGAAGTGTCGAAATACTCCTGAAAGTCGAAGTCTAGAGTAGATCATAGTCATTGATCTAAGGAAGTGATGGGGATCGTTGATCCTCGCACCCATTTGCGTTCGTCGATTCAGAGTTTGGAGAAATAGGAGTTGGATGTTGTGAATAGGTTGAAGACCAAATTTTGAAGTGCCTTTCAGGGTTTATCCCTAGGAAACAGAATGAGGTCATATGAGAGAAGGGCCCTAGTGTAGAAATCTAGCATTTGTGGTTAAATTTCTTCGAAGGGGCCAAGGAAGAGCCACAGGTTGATAGGACCTGCACTTTGGAGAAAGAGGGACCTCCAAAAATTGAATTGGGTTCCAATAGGGAATGGAGGAGTCGATTTGATTTAACTAACTGAATGATCCTAGATCGGGAGGTCGAGCAACCCTCATGGAGAGGAGAGAAGTGAAGGAGAGAGGGGGGGGTATGCAACAAAATGGTATTAGAGCCACGATTTTGTCTGAATATTGTAGACAAAGGAGAGATGGTGAAAGGAGACATTCTAAGACCAACAGAGTGGTATCAGAGCATGAAATTGTTTTCAGGTAGTGGAGAATAGAGGGCTAGATAATCGATTTATGTAGGTAGAAGAGACAGTCTGACTACATCAAGTAGAGTCAGAGCTTGAATTCTTCTATAGACAGTGGGTGAAAGGAGACAGAGTGTGATGCTCTGTAGAGACTGTTGCAAGGTGTGAAATAGATGGTAGAAAACCAGGTGGGATGAAGGTGAAGAAAGATGGTTGATATAGGAGATAAGCATGGTCGAAGAGAAGAATGCCCGCAGAAGAGAAAAGAAGAATTTGACAAGGATCTCAGTGAAATCTGAGCAGAAATGGAGAAGATAGAATTGAATATGCAACAACAGGAAAAGGTACGCTGGAGGTATGAGTGAAATTTGAAAAGGATATCCAAGTGGCTTGTTCAGAATTTTTTGGCCATAAGGAAATAACATGTGTTTAAAAGGTGGTTGAGGCATGTTGAGAACCTCGGTGATGAGAGAAAGAGATATTTTATAGGTCTCATAGATTTCTAGGTGGGCAATGAAAAGCGATCAATTGATATCATAAACTGTCAAGAGGGTAGAGGAGACATCCTGATTTTCCAGGTTGGCAAGGGAGAAGAGATTAGCTCAGGTGAGATTTCATGTCAGCAAGGGGTGTTGACAGATGGAAAAGAGGCAGAAGAAAGGCCTCATACATATGAATATTCATGTGTAGTTGCAAGCCATGTGAGTGACTATGATGAGAAGTTAAAATCTTCCATCATAGAGGGGGGAGATCATAGGATCATCTTGATCATTGGGGGAATTGAATTATTCCTATGAAGTAGCCAAGGAGAGGCTAGAGTATGTCTTGTCGATGCAACAATAGAAGGACAACAAGTTGAGACTATCATGGGGAATAAGGAGAAGATACTAAAGTCTTCCCCAGTAGAAGAGGAGCACCCAGTTGAATTGCTCACTTAGTGGGAGATAGAGTTGAAACTATTAGAGGATTGGTTGGACAATACAGAATCAGAAGATGGATACCAAGGGGTATCCAAGACAAAAGAAATGTGTCACCATGAGGAGTAGCTGGAGAAAACTGGAGTGGAACCAGTACTAGTGGAACTGGTAGAATATAAGATGTCAGAAGAGATAGATGAGAAACATCTCGATAATGAGTCTGTAGAATCAGAGTCAGCAATAGAATGGCTATTCAAAGCCACAAGAGATGGAGGTACCATGGGGAACTAGGTTGGTCTACTCATTGACCAACATGAGGAGTTGCAGCCGAGTATATTTCATAAGAAAAGCCAGCCAACAGAGCAGCTGGAAGAGGTGATATAGAAGATAAGGGAGTTGATGATGAAGTCATAAAAATAAGTTATCAGCAAGGAGGAGTTGAACAGAGGAAGACCTACACGAGTAGTAGAGATGCAGAAGAAGAAAAAAAGAAGGGGAGCAGGAGGACAACTCTCAGAGAAAATTTGGGATCTAGGAGGATTTCAACAGAGCTGGGTGTTATAACCCTTATTTGCACCAGATATGCTTACCTGGCATCAGGCCATCTCATTTTACATCTTTTTCCAAGCCACTACTGAACAACTTCTTAAAAACACCCTTTTTTGGAGGCATACGTGCCCTGCTCCACTAGTGCATGCGTGTATATGCTAGATGACCCACTACATCCCACGTATACCTACAAAAGCGTGAAAAATAGAAATTTGCAGATGGAACACATAGTTTCAGGTAAATTACCTAAACCTTTTTATTTCCCATAGCCAGACACTAGACCAAATACCTAGCCCTTTCTAGCCTATAAAAGAAGGGTTAGGGGTTTCCTTTGGAAGGAGGAAAATAAGAGCAAATAAACTCTACCATTCTTTTTATTCCCCTTGCCCCACGATTCTGCAACCATTTTTTGATTTCACTGAAGAGGAGAGGCATGTGTGTTAATAGTTGGTGCATAGTAGAAGAGGAGCCCAGGACCATATTCGTGGAGCAGTGACTGATCTCACCATTGTAAGTTACTTTTGTGAAGTTAATAGAAAGAATTACTTTTCCCGTCTCGCCATATAAGGTATTTAATATTCTGTTTTGATTATATTTTATTAAAACCTCTAACCCACTAATTTATACATGAGATGCATGTTCGTAGTTCTTTGTTTATCTATTTATGAATGCAGGTTAGATTTGGTAGGAGACTTGCAGTCAAGGAGCCATCAAATGCAAAAGGATCGACATCAGACGTGGAATTTAAGGTAGAGTTACCGGATCTTTTGATTCTTGTGTCTTATGTATGAATGTAGGGTCTATGTTGGGATAATATAAAAAAGTAGGAGGCTTTCAAAGGTCATTTTCTGCGTGCATTACTAAACCCTTAATGCTAGTCCGTAGGGGGATTTCCCACTCATAACAGAATAGGAGACCGTATTGGGGAGATCTCTAGGGTTTCTTGGGGATACTTTTTTGGGTGTTTTAAATTGGTTTCATTACCTTTTTTGAGTTTCTGCAAGAGTTTGATTCATTCAAGGATTCTAGTCTTCCATACCAGTACTACTTGCCTTGACTGGCTTGACTACTTTTTTCTTTTCACAAATTTATAGAGGTATACGCGACCTGTATAAGGCCTACCTGCGTATATATGCACCCTGACTTTAGACATCCTACGTAGATATGTTGGTTGTTGAAGTATTAGTAGCGTGCCTGAGGTCAGAAAATATTTTTTTAAAGGAGAGGAAGTCATCCTCTTCCTTGTCAGAGGTTGTCCTTCTCAGATATTTTCTAGATCTATTTCAGGGTCTCTGTCGTTGTAGTTTGTAGCTTAGATTTGACTTCAAATTAGCTTTGTTTTATCAAAGTTTCCTTGCATCTTATTTATCAAAGTAAGTGTTTGGGCCTTCAAGGCATTCTAGTCTTCCATACCAGTACTCTTTGCCTGAGCTTGATTGTCATTTTTTATTTTTCTGAAAGTTACGGAGGCACACGCGGCCTGTAGTGGGTCTACATGCATGTATACATGACCTGCCTTTAGACAACCCATGTACATGCATAGGTTACTGAAGTGACAATCATGTGCCTGTGTTGAGAAAATATTTTTTCAAGAAAAGGAAATCATCCTCTTCCCTGATTGAAGTCATACTTCTCAGGGGTTTTTTTGATCTAGTCTTGGTCTCTATTATAAGAGTCCGTAGCATGAGTTAGACATTATTTTTCTTGTCTTTTTTAAAGAAATATTTCTTGTGTTTCCTTGCTTTTTTAACTTATTTTTATCTTGAGATTTTAAGAAAAATGAGTTGCATTTTGAAAAAAATTCCCCCTCATGGCCGCGGGGGCCATGAATCATGTATTCATCAGTCTCTTTTAGAATCTTTTGTTATTTCTTCTTTGATTGGAAGAAAATATTAAAAAAAAGGCATAGTTTGTTAGGTCTCTTTCTTTCCTGGAATTTTCTTTGCATTTTTATTTGAAAAAGAAAAAGAAATTAGCATAGCATTGCGTTTGCTTCTAATTTTAAAATCATTTCAAAAGAAAATTAGAAAGATAATAGTTCTTTTCTAGTGTTCATATCATTTCTTCTTTCTGCAAGAGTCTTAACAACATCAGTTGCACTACCACACCTTTTGAGTAAATCAATCCTTAAAAATAATGCTAATTAAAAACAACTAGACTTTTATGTTGTAGGGTCAACAAACTAGTTTAGGGTTAGGGCCTTGAATTAGGTTGGAGAGGAAACTCTTCAAGGCCATTAAATAAAACATTGGAGTCTGAGTTAGGGAGTGTATAACTCCAGTAACGTGGAAGTTATCTGGGACCCCCCTCTAACACAAGATATAAACACGAGGTCATGTGCAGAAAGGTAGCGGAGATAACCCTTCCAAATCCGGACCAAATGTAGTGGAGAACGCATATAGAGGGCTTATCTTGGCATTTCATTGATCACATTTTCCACAGAGCTTCATGGGTATCGAATCTATTCGAGGTCCTCAGTCATCTTTCATAACACTTTCTTTCGAAACCCTTGATAGGTTTCAGGGTTGATACCCTTCTCATTGCAGTCTACCCGACTGTCGACTGTACCTGTCTGGTGACTGTTCGTGTGCTGGAAACTTAATTTCCTTTATTATAGGGACTTACATAGGTGACTGCGGGGGTATACCACGGTACCTAGGGTAGACATCGGGCCATGCTTTATAGATTATACCCAAAGGGTACTTCTGTATTCAAGTTGCACTTGCATTAATAAGATTCTCTAGTGTTGGCTGGTGTAACTATTCTTCCAATTAGTTATTCATTTGCTTGATTTGCCCTTAGGAACTTTTAGTGTGTGCTTTGTTCTCCCTAGTTTTCCATAGTGATTTATTTAGTCATGGTTGTGGGCATTTGACCTAGGGTGTTATACCACCCACTCCATTGGTCGTGAGGAATTTTCAGTCTTCCTCTTAGAAATGTGGAGCCACCTCTTTATAGGCGTTGTTTTGAGAACACTGGTTTTTCAGAGTCAGTGTGTGAGACTTTTATGGACTTGAACGATCCCACAAGGGGAGAACCTATGCATAAGATCTTCAAGGATAAATTTCCCGATGATACCAACCAAGGAACCCCTTCACAAGGGGATTCTTGTGTTTTTCCCTTCTTCGGAAATGTTGGTGTCCCCCTGATGGCCACTTTGTACATTCCTGGGTTGAATGTGGGATTACTGGTTTGGTTGGGTACCATTTCAAATGTCCCAAATGCTCTTGACACTTCTCAGTTAAGCACCTTATTTCATGGGCACCCTATTGATGTTTCTTCATCAACAAAGTATTCTCCTCCTCCTTCTCTTGCCTCTGGTGAAAGTACAGTTACTAGTAACCAGAAGTCTAAACGAAATAGAACAAGGAAGAATAGGAAGAATAAATCACCAACATCTGCTAGTCATGTTGGAGATAGGTCAACAACCTCTACAAGTCATGTTTAATACCATCACCTAGCCTCTACAAGTTATGCTGGGGGAAAGCACCAACCCTCTACAAGTCATGCTGGGGGGAATTTTTCAATCACTACTAGTCATACTGCTAATAGCTCTGTAGCCTCTGCAAGTCATGTTATCAACCCATCACCAACCTCTGCAATTCATGTTGGAGATATGAAACCAACCACTTCTATTCAAGTTGGGGGCATCAATTATGTTGAGAAACCTAGATGGATAGGACATAAGTCTAAGTTCCCTTGTAAGATTTTCAAGGGAGATCACCTTACTCATTTATGCCCTAGTCTTCCAGAGGTTCGAAGATTGTGGTCCCTGTCTGCAAGCTCTTCTGATTCTGAGTCTTTTGAGGTTTCCTCATAGTCTTTTCATCCATTGGTTGAGAAAGTGGTCACACCAATGCAGACATCGGCTGATCCCACTCCTGGTTTAGGGGTTGATGTGCCTTTCGACCATGTAGTCTTGCAGCCTATCCAGCCAGTGGTTGAGAAAGTGGTCATTTCGATGCAGTCTTCAATTGATCCCACTCTTCTTTTGGAGAGTTTTGAGTCTACCAAAGTGGTCACACCAATGCAATCTTTGGTTGATCCCACTCCTCTCTTGGGGAGTGAAGTGTCTACCGACTATGTTTTTAGCATTTCCAGTTTAGTACTTCCAGAACAAGGGGGCATTCTGATTGCTTTGAGCACACCCCCTCCAAGCCCTAAGATGGTTTACTTTGATTGGAATGACCTTGTTGAGCCTCATCTTCCTTCTTCTGCACCTTTTTAAATAAGGGTTGAAGTTAATTCAAAAAACATTTATCGATGTATTGTGGATGAAGGAGCCTCTACAAGTATTTTATCCTCCTCGGTTTGGAAAGTATTGGGATCTCCCGAGCTTGTATCTAGATCACATGAGTTGTTGGATTTTGATAGATGTCCTAGTGAATATTTGGGGGTTCTTCCTTAGTTACCTATCTCATTAGGTGGGAAGACTGTCCTTGTTGATTTTATAGTGGTGCAAGGCCCATTAGATTTTAATATGCTTCTCGGGCGTGATTATGTATATGCTATGAACGTTGTGGTGTCTATGTTTTTTCATATGATGCATTTCCCTCACAATGGAAGAATTGCCACTATTGACCAGATGGCATCTAATAATCACCATCCTAATTTGGAGTTATTTCAGACTACCCCTTTACATGTCCCTAGTGTTCATGTAGACTCTACCCCGCCATGGGTTAATTATGTGGCATCTTATCCTCGGTGTTCAATTGCTTCTAAGAAGGAACCTGTGCAATAATTTTTTCCCTCTCAATACTTGGTATTAACAATTGATCCATTGGTTTATCCAATGGGGGCATGGGAGCCCTTGCTTCCCCCTCTAGGTCCAAGTGATCTTGAGTCTCCTTCTAAGCATGATCTCGTTGTTTGTAGATCCTCAAGCCCTTGTGCTTGTGATTCTTCGTTGATAGACTCTACCAATCCTGGCCAGAACCTCAATCGTCATATGGAATATGGTCAATTTACTCCACACTTTGGGATTGTCGACCCTTGTTTGCGTGATTTCTCGAATTTTGAATTGCCTTTAGATGAGGCTATCCTTGAAGCCATGACTATGGTTTCTATACCATAATAGTACTTACACCATGGTTTGTGTTATCCTCCTTGTTGGGAGACTTTCCAAGTTGAATATCAAAGAGACTCCTGGTCTAAGCCTAGCAGTGGGCTATACCTGAACTAGTTTCATACATGAGTTGTAGCACATGACAGGTCTTATTTTAAGCCCTTTTCAGACCCTTTAAAAATGAAAATATTTTCAAGCGATCTTTTTGATGTTCACGCTTGCTAAACTAAAATTTGAAGGCACATATGTCCGATGTTAGTTTACCCATTTTTTCGGCCTGAATGGTCAACTGTACGAACAAATGTATACTCTAGGAACCTAGGTTCTTTAGAAGAGTATTCTCAGGTATAATTTTAACCCTTTTCGGGCCTGAGGAACTAAATTTATGAAAAAGGAACCCCCACGGAGTCCATAGTTAAGATATTTTTAGACTCCCTAAAAGTGAAAATATGTTTGAGTAACCTTGTCCCTTCACACTCATTAAAATGGTCCAAAAGAACATCCCTTATGGATTCCATAGTTAAGCTCTGTTCATACTCCTTAAAAATGAAAATATTGTCGAGTGATCTTGTCTTTGTCACACTCGTTA
>ML853994.1:29337-40077 GCA_009831015.1 Picea engelmannii
CATGTGTTCCTTGCACTTGGAACTAGTATGTATGTGACACTCGATCCTCCTTTTTAACGTAGCATTCTTTTATTCTTTTTTGAGCTTTCGAAAATTATTGAAAAAGGAAAAAAAATCAAATATACCCCAAAAAGAGGAAGGGAAAAGTATTTTATTTTTGTTGGTAGCACAATGAGTCTCCCTTGGACAAAGCACATCCGTTCATTTGTTCATCAAGATTTTGGATTTAACATGACCTTAGGAATCTTTTCTCACTACATAGAGATGTGTCCTCCTCCGTTTGGCTATTCTTCCAAAAATATGGAGAGTTTGTGTTGCCTCCTGGATCATGAACTTACGTCAATACCATGTTTCCTAAGTCTCATCACTTGTCGTTCAAATGTCCAAGGGAATTTTTTACCAAGCTTGGGTTGTCCCCTCTACAGTTTGTCTCTTACCCTCATGATCGACCATCCTGAAATCCCAATCAAGTCTTTATTCAAAATCAATGAAGCCCTCACTGTGATCATCAAGATCCTCTAGTCCATTCCTGAAGAGCCATCGAAGACCTCTGGGTAGTGAGTTCATACACTAATATTACACTCCTACCCAAGTTGTGAATATTTTGAATTTGTTTCTCAAGCTCTGAAGACCTCATCTCCAGCCATCAGGCCTTATCAGCTTCTAGAAGATGGATACTGTGCATGTATATATTTTTGATTTCGAGACGTAGATATGTTGTGTATTGCTCGCGGATATAGTTATATGACATGGATTTTTAGTGTATTTGATTGGTAGCTGTTAGGACCACACAATGTACCTTTTTGCCTATACTTTTTGTCGCTATTATACTCTTGATCACATGTATTTAGACTCATACTATCACTTTATCTGATCATTCCAAAGGTATACAACGTCCCTTCTTACTATACGTTTAATCTGTTTTTCATAATATTTTACATCACTTTCGTACTTAACCATTGATTAGAATGCAGACTAGCACTTGAAGCCTATTGTTGAAACACAGAGTTGTTACACAGTCTAGGTCGCAGATGCTGAAACACAGAACTGTTACACAGCTCAGGACTCGCAGATGCTGAAACACAGAGCTGTTACACAGTCCGAGGTCGCAGATGCTGACACACAGAGTTGTTACATAGTCTGAAGTCGCAGATGCTGAAACACAGAGTTGTTACACAGTCCAGAGCTGCAGATGCTGAAACACAGAGGAGACCACTAGAACCAACGATGCTGAAACACAAGGAAGTTGTTACAGTCAGCGATCAGCACCAACCGTCGCTCCTACATAAGAAAGACGACACAATCAAGAGAGAAATTCACGTGGCTGAAACAACCCATGAATTGTGGTGCTGAAACAGCATCGGCAGCTACGAGAAGAAGCTATTACTCCAGTCGTAACAGCAATATCTCATCCAGCCCCTGTAATAGCATTTCTGTTGCGTGAGACTAGGACATCCTACTCTGGTTTAGAAAGAAGATCCGACTAAAGATAGGACTCAGATACACATTGTAATTTTGATATATTGTATCGAAGGGGTTCCCTCTTTAAATAAGGGGAAATCTTCATTCGAAGGAGCCAAGTTTTTATGTATTGAAAAGCTTTAGAGAGAGAGAGGTGTACTTCATTTTCAGACTGTAACATGATATTTTGATAGATGAATAAAAGACTGCTTTGAGTATCTTTCTCTAGATTTTCCGTTTCAGGGGAATCTTGTGAGAAGGGAGGGCCCACCTTCTTCACAAGATTCACCCGTTAGTTTTAGAGTGTGTTAGTATAATTTCTGTATTGATTAACTTTCATATGTTGAAACACTACTTTTAATGAATTTTGCTTTGCTGAAACACTACTGAACTCTGTCTTGTTAAGAACTTTGGTTTATTGAATATTACATTCTTTTCATTAGCAATCTTGTGTGATGATTTTATGAGTGCTAGCCAGAGACTTGGTTAAGGGTTCCTGCTCAGACAGGAAGGAATCAGATTATCTTGTTCTCTGTAGATTTCATTTATTTCTGCAAGAGTGCTAGCCAGAGACTTGGTTAAGGGTTCCTGCTAAGACAGGAAGGAATCAAATTATCTTGTTCTCTGTAGATTTCATTTATTTCTGCAAGAGTGCTAGCCAAAGACTTGGTTAAGGGTTCCTGCTTGGATAGGAAGGAATCATATTATCTTGTTCTCTATAGATTTCATTTATTTCTGTAAGAGTGCTAGCCAGAGACTTGGTTAAGGGTTCCTGCTCAGACAAGAAGGAATCAAATTATCTTGTTCTTTGTAGATTTCATTTATTTCTACAAGAGTTCTAGCCAGATACTTGGTTAAGGGTTCATGCTCAAACAGGAAGGAATCATATTATCTTGTTCTCTGTAGATTTCAATTATTCCTGCAAGGTGTGCTAATAAAAAATAAGGCTAGAGGTTCCTACTCAGAAAGGAAGGAATTAGATGGCCTTGTTCTCTGTTAGATAGAGTTAACTTTCTCTGCATTACTGTTTTCATGAAAGAGTGTTAATCAAAAGTGAAGTGCTGAAGTCTCTGCTTGAGAGTTAGGGTCATATTCTCTGGTTACAGAGTAGTTGTCCTTTCCTGTTGCAATTCTTATTTTAATGTAATCCAGATTAATCTTTAAGATCTGCAATTAGGTAGGTTATTTTCCTGTAACTAAGTCATAACTTCAGTACATACAGAGAAAGTGTGATTAATATAGTTCCTTTTACTACAACTTTAAGTTTCTTTTGGAATTGAGCATATATAGTGCATGGTTATCTTTGAAATAAAAGACTTCCTTGGGTTGATAATTTATGTATCACTTGATTGTTTAAAATTAATTGAGCAATTATAGTAACCAACATTTTGGCGCCGTTGCCAGGGAAGGTAGCTATAGATTTCAAAAGCACTTATGATTTTTTTTCTTTAGATAAAAAGATTGCATGAAAAACCCCAAAGACACTAACCCTACAGGTGGTAAGGGAAAAGGAAAAGGAGGAAGAAAGACTTACATCGACAAGATCCTATCAAAGTATAAATCTTCTGCTCAACGACCAAACTTTTGAACAAAAAACTCCCAGCCTTCATTCCAAGTAGCTTTTGGAACAAGGAAAGAAGTTTGGAGTCCAGAGACAGTCCAAAAGCCAGTAGGAGACATTGAGGACAGAACAAGTGCAGCAGGGGAATAGACAGAGGAAAACATGGATGAGTATAATGAACAATTGCATCATGAAGAACAGGCAAATCCTAAAGGAGAGGTAAAAGATGAAAATTCTTTCTCTACATTAGGATTTCCTATTGGCAATCTCCCTAGAGGAGCAGCCCCCATGAAAAATATTCCACTCTCAGCATTGCCTAATTTTCATGGTTTATCTTCAAAGGATCCTGATGAATTTCTGTTTGAGTTTGATATATTATGTAGAAGCTATGATTACGTTTCTAATGCTCAAAAACTAAAGCTATTTCCAGCAACACTAAAAGGGAATGCACTAAGGTGGTTTATGAGTCTTGGAGGCCATGTAATCACAACATGGGACCAAATGAAACATAAATTCTTGAACAAATACTAGGACTACTGCCGAACGAGAGAAAAGAAGGAGGAGCTATTTAAGATGATGCAGAAAGAGGACGAGAATCTAGAAGAGTTTGTAGAAAGGATACAATACAATCTACAAAGGTCCAGTCACCCCAATGTAAGTAAAGATATTCTCAAAACTATTTTATTAAAAGGGGTAAGGGATGACTGTCTAGATATGCTTAACATGCTTGGAAAAGGGGACATATCCAAGGAATCATAGGATGAAATTGTCAATTTATGCAAAATATGTTCAAGAGGAGCTTCAAGAAACAGATTAAACAACAAGGACACTACATTTTCTAGAGTCCAAAAATCAGCCAGTGGGGGAGCAACAAGAGCCGAGATAGGTAACTTACTTGAAGATTTTAAAACAGAAATGTTAAGCTCTTTTGCCTCACAAATGGATACCCTGCAGATTAAGAAAAAGCAAGCAGAAGCAGAAGCAGCCTTGTCCATCTTTTGTTCTCAATGCAGAGATAAGCATCCAAGAAGAGAATGTCCACTGGACAAAAATTCAATCTACACTATCTACGAAAAAGATCATGATACCCAAAATTGTCCATCTTTACCAGGGATCAAGGCAACATTACAACCAACGGACGAAGAAGCTGAAGTTGTCTATCTAATGACACAAAGGGGACAATGGCAACCGAGGAGACAAGGTATGAACTCTAACATGCCATTTAATCATTGGAATAATTATTCTGCTTTCAATCAAATGAGTTACCCCCCCTTCAATCAAATGCAATACACTAACCAAATGAACTACCCATCCATGCAACAAACTTACCCACCCATGCAACAAACGTACCCACCCATGCAACAAAATAACCCACCCTTTGTTGATCCCTCAATATGGACCTCTTGGCCTCCACAACAACAACAACCATATCAGAATCAGTGGAATCAAAATTGGAGAGGACAACAACCCCCCTTTCAAAATCAATTACATCAACTCCCACAACCACTCTCCTTACCAGCAGGCACTCCTCCAATCAACCAAACAATGAGACACCAGCTACCTGTACAACCTAACCCCAACCCGAATAATAAAGTTGTCCAGTGCATTGATATTTATAATCAGCCTACACTTTCTCTTCTCCCTGCACAATGCAATGATATTCATCTTCGATCTAGGAGAATCGTGGAACCTACTATAGCTGATGTTACCTCTTCTAATAAAGAGGAAACAAAAGAGCATGATGTACCTGAAAAGGTACAATCATCCTCTAACAATGATGCTGAAACAACAACACCACCATTTCCTGAGCGTTTAGCCTTAACTGAAACACCTGAACCACCAACCTTTAATCTTCTCGGGGAATTATAGAATTTATATGTTAAAATTCCTCTACTACAAGCACTCCGAGACGTACCAATCTATGCTAGGACAATGCGAGATATCTGTGTCAAAAAGCCTGGTAGGAAAACTAAGGATCCCCTTACAGTCCATGTTATGGGAGACCTGTCTGCACTAATGTCAGGTAAAACTCCCCCAATCAAATATGGTGATCCTGGCCACCCTACTGTTACAGTACAAGTTGGAAAAATGATAATTCCTCGAGTCTTGGTAGACCTAGGTGCAACCATCAATATCATGACTTTAGAAACCTTATAACTGCTACAATTACAAAATGAAGTTAGAGAGACCCCAACTATCCTAGAATTGGCTGATCGATCCACAATTAAACCAGAAGGAGTCATTGAAGACCTCAGTATCTCTGTGGAATCCTGGAATTATCCAGTTGATTTTACAGTGCTGCAACCCAAAACAAAGTTGGGGGGCCACCCTCTAATTCTGGGTAGACCATGGCTAGCCACAGCAGATGCTTTTATCAGCTGTAGATCAGGGTCAATGACAATTTCAAACAGTTATGAAACTAAGCAACTTACACTTTATCCTCATGCTACACCCCTAGCTAATACTGATAATTCGGTATGGGTAGATTTTGAGGATCAACCTACTCAACCTCTTTTGACTATCGGACAAGCTTTAAGCCTGGAAGACTCTACTGAGGATGAAATTATCAATAATTTTATTTRCGAGCCATCCTCTGTCACTCCAGAAAYTCATAATCAATTAACTGCAYTGTTGGAGTCTGATAATCAAGAAAATCTCAATTCRGGAAGCCCACCTCAAACACCTAAAACCATCTCCTCCAAAAGCATACCAGTCAAAATTGAACCTGGMAAAACATTAAATATAAACCCTCATTTGACAGATGYTGAAACACAACAGTTAATGAAGTTACTTYGGGAAAATAAAGAAGCATTCGCATGGGATTACAYAGACATGAAAGGAATCTCTCCTGAATTATGTACTCATAGAATATATATYAAGGAAGATTGTCGRCCAATCTGCCAACCTCAGYGACAAATGAACCCGAACTTAAGAGAAATTCTCAAAGAAGAACTTCAAAAACTGCTCAACGCAGGGTTTATCTACCCTATATCAGACAGTGAATGRGTGTCCCCRTTGGTAATAGTTCCTAAGAAGAACGGRAAATGGAGAGTATGTGTAGATTACAKAGCTTTAAATAAATCCACTYAGAAAGACCACTTTCCATTACCATTCATTGATCAAGTGTTAGATAATTTGTCAGGGAAGAAATTTTTCTCATTTTTAGATGGTTTCAGTGGGTATAACCAGATTAAAATTGCACCTCATGATCAAGATAAAACCACCTTTACTAGCCCTTGGGGAACCTTTGCTTATAGAGTCCTCCCATTTGGACTATGTAATGTACCAACAACCTTTCAAAGGGCAGTTTTAGGAATTTTTTCTGATATGCTTAATGACTCTATGGAAATCTTTATGGATGATTTTACCCCTTATGGTGTTTCTTTTCAGGAAGCACTCGAAAACCTTGAAAAGGTACTTAAAAGATGCATACAATCCCAACTCTCCTTAAGTACAAAAAAATGCCATATGATGATGAGTGAAGGAATAGTGCTTGGACATTTTATCTCATCTCAAGGAATTCAGGTAGACCTATCCAAAATACAAGTCATTAAGGATCTTCCTACTCCCAAAACCCAAACTGAGGTAGGAAGATTTTTAGGACATGCTCGATACTACAGAAGATTTATTAAGAACTTTTCCAAAATAGCTTCCCACCTATTTGTTTTACTGATGAAAAATGTTGAATTCAAATGGACCAATTTTTGTCAAGAAGCATTTAATACACTTAAACATCAGTTATCTACAACTCCTATCCTTAGAGGACCTGATTGGACACTTCCCTTTCACATATCCTCCGATGCTTCAGTTACTGCTATAGGAGTTGTCTTGGGACAGGAAGAAGATCATGTCCCTTATGCTATATATTTCATCAGCAAGAACATGACCCCTGCTGAACTCAATTATACAGTCACCGAGAAGGAATTCTTAGCAGTTATTTATGCAATTAATAAATTTAGACACTACATTACTGGCTATTCTACTTTTGTCCATACTGATCACTCAGCTATCAAGTACTTAATGAATAAACCTATCACAAATTCTAGAGTCACCAGATGGCTACTATTATTGCAAGAATTTGATATTACAATTATAGATAGACCAGGAAAAGAAAATGTAGTTGTTGATTTCCTTTCTCGATTGACACCTGATGATGATACTCCAGTAGATGATTCCTTTCCTGATGAATATCTATTTGTAGTTTCTGCTCACTCACCTTGGTATGCAGATATTGCTAACTACTTGGTTGCAGGGAAGTTACCATCACACCTATCCTACCGAGAGAAAAAAACTATTATTCATCAAAGTGCTCGGTATAGTTGGATAAGAGGGTACCTTTTCCATACAGGAGCTGATCAAGAAATTCGAAGGTGTATTAGAGAAGATGAGGTGTATGATCTATTGAAAGCTTTTCATGATGGCTCTTGTGGAGGGCATTTTGCTACCAAGAGAACAACACACAAAATTCTAAGGATGGGGTACTATTGGCCCTCACTCTTCAAAGATGCAAAGAAATATGTCCAGGCCTGTGATAGTTGCCAAAGAGTAGGCCAACCTAATCATAGAGAAATGATGGTGTTGTTTTTTCAACATCATTGTTAGCTGATGTTACCCACCTTGGTGAGACAATTTTTATTTTGCAGATGGCACCTCCTGAACTCTGGTCCCTAGGCTCACTTGTTTCGTATGTTGGTGAATATTGATAATGTATTTCGGCCATCATATGCTCTTATGACCTCACACATTAGGGGGCATCTTTTATAACCCTAATTTGCACTAGATATTCTTACCTGGCATTAGGCCATCTCATTTTACATATTTTTCCAAGCCACTACAGAACAACTTCTTAAGAACACCCTTTTTTGAAGGCATACATGCCCTGCTCCACAACTGCACATGTGTATATGCTAGCTGACCCACTACAACCCATGTATACCTACAAAAGAACGAAAAATAAAAAGTTGTAGACGTAACACATAGTTTCGGGTAAATTACCTAAACCGTTTGACTGCCCATAGTCGGTCACTCGACCAAATGCCTAGCCCTTTCTAGCCTATAAAAGAAGGGGTAGGGGTCTCATTTGGAAGGAGGAAAATAAGAGCAAATAAACTCTACCCTTTTTTGTATTCCCCTTGATCCAATATTTTGCAACCATTTTGTGATTTCATTGAAGAGGAGAGGAATGCGTGTTAGTAGTTGGTGCACACTAGAAGAGGAGATCGGGACCAGATTTGTGGAGCAGTGACCGATCTCACCATTGTAAGTTACTTTTGTGAAGTTAATAGAAAGAATTACTTTTTCCATCCTACCATATGAGGTGTTTAATATTCAATTTTGATTACATTTTATTAAAACCTCTAACCCACTAATTTATATATGAGATGCATGTTCATAGTTCTTTATTTATCTGTTTATGAATGTAGGTAACCTTTGGGAGGAGACTTGCATTCAAAGAGCCATTGAACGCAAAAGGATCAACATCAAACGTGGAATTTAAGGTAGAGTTACCAGATCTTTTGATTCTTGTGCCGTATGTATGAATGTAGGGCCTATGTTGGGATAATAGAAAAACGTAGGAGGCTTTCAAAGGTCATTTTCTGCATGAATTACTAAACCCTTAATGCTAGTACGTAGGGGGATTTCCCATTCACAACACTGGGAAGATCATGAGCAGGAGCTCATGAATTTTCATAGCAGTGGGGTATGATGCAGAAGCATCGCTCCACCTCAATATGCACCATATTTCTATCAAATTGGTCCAAATTCAAGGAGGTGAGAGGCGCTAACCCTCTCATTTTTCCCTCGAAATTTAAATGTAATTAAGGGAATTGAATGTTGTCAAGATGGAAGAGCCAAGTAGTTCTTTTGCATAGGCTATAGATGAGGTCGCCTTAAGTGGCTAATAGTAGGAAGGATCTATATCTGATTCAGACTAGATTTCCACTCATTGTAATATGCCTCATTAGATAGGTGTTTTGAATGGTGATTAGACACCACTAGTGTAGCTTGGAGGGAAATCTCATCAATCATCTCTTGTATAAATATTTGTATTTTATGCCCAGTAGAGGCTGCTAGAGATCAATTGAAAAACATTGTAAGCCAAGAGTAGAGTTAAGAGCTAAGACTCAGTTGTAGTCTGGACTCATACATTGTAATTGACATTCCATTGTTAATAGAAAATAACTGATTCCATTGTTTTCAATTTCCTATGTGATGGATATTTTTTATGAATGTCATTTATGTATGTTTGTTTATGATGTAGATGTGTTTGTTATATTTCATCTATAGAGATAGACACATAATCCTCTATCTGTGAGGTTGTTGGATTATTTATGGGTTCTTTAGTCTAAGTGCAAGGAGTGCACGATAGAGTGTTGAAACTCTATTATCCAATGCAAGGAGTGCATATATGAACTATTTCAATTCATATGAGAATGTGCTAGGACGGAACATTAAGATAATTCACATACTCATAGGAGAACCTCAAGGTTGTTTAATACCTTGGAGGAAAGTATGCGTAGGAGTAAGCATAGCACATAGTTGATGAACACTATGTAAGACTCTGGAAGGAGGGCATTGAGAAGGTGCAAGGTGTGCACAAAACTAACACATTTTGAAGTGTTGGAGAAATTGAGGGAAACCCTGAGTTATTAAAAAATTTGAGAGAGAAAAGGCTCTCCAAGTGTGCATTGATCGGATGTAGGAGTCACTTTGGTAAACCTGAAGGATTTCAGGAGCCAGAAGGAAGGCCTGTGCAAGGAGTGCCCTAGGCCAACACTTAGATAAGTGTTACAAGAAGTTGTTTGAAGGCTCAATCAAGCGCAAGAAGTGCACCAAAGACAAACTAATTTCTTCTTACAAGCTCAGGAGGGAGAGCATTGAGTTTCTAGGAGAGAACCAGAAAGTCCTTGGAAGGACACAAAAGAGTCAGGAACCTTAAAGGTTCGAGCCACCAAACTCTCAGAAGGACTAGAGCCATCATGCACATAGTCTATGCAAGGAGTGTAAGAGGCCAAGAGCAGTCCAAGTATCGTAAAATGATAAAAGTGATAAGTGTGCACAGAATTAAGGACTTGCCAAAGTCCCAAAGTTTTGAAGCCAAGAAGAACTGTCCATCGTCAGGAGAAGACAGGTGGAAAAAGATCATAAGATCTAGGAGATAGCCCTTTGAAATATTTGCATAAAGAAAAGGGAAATCATCATGAAGTCGTGAAGATAGGAGAGAATCTGGACCATCATATCTAGAAGGACACGTGGAGGAGATCCACATATCTCGAAGAAGAAGTGCTACGGAAGGAAAGAGGAAAGTAGTGTGAAAACACTCCCGAAAGTTGGAGTCTAGAGTAGATCATAGTCGTTGATCTAAGGAAGTGATGGGGATCATTGATCCTTGCACCCATTTGTGTTCGTCGAATCGGAGTTCGGGGAAATAGGAGTTGGATGTTGTGAAGAGGCAGAAGCCCAAAGCCCAAAGCACCTTTCAGGTTTTAGCCCTAGGACACAACCTGAGGTCATATGAGAGAAGGGACCTAGCATAGAAAGCTAGAGCCTGTGGATAAATTTATTCAAAGGGGCCAAGGAAGAGGCACGGGTTGATAGAACCTACACTTTGGAGAAAGAGGGCCTATGAAAATCGAATTGGGTTCCAGCAAGGAACTAAGGAGTCAATCTGACTCAAGTGACTAAATGATCCTAGACCGAAAGCTTGAGCATCCCCC
>WSFP011383264.1:0-29236 GCA_009831015.1 Picea engelmannii
GATTAAAGGCATTAATTGAATGAAGTATTGATTTGTTGCATTGAATGCCATATTGTTTCAACATTTATTGAAGAAGTGACATAATTTTCGTTGCTTTTTTATAAACATTGACTTCGTCAATATTTATTATCAAATTGCTTATAAGTGTATCATATAGTCATTGATTTATATGAAGTACTAACCCATTGAGCAAGCTTGCATATATCAATTTGTTGTTGCTTTGTCTCAGGCAGGTATATCTCTTTGGGGGTTTTACTTTATTATTGGCTGTTTAGCCGGACTATCTGCTCGGTGGTGACTTGTGAGGGGGGGAAATTATCCTTGTCTTTTAATCCTTTGCCTTCTCAAAACCCCAGGTCACTGGGGACGTCTCCCCTGAGCCTTACCACCCTAAACAGAAAGAACCATCCCATTGTGGTGACATTGGGTGGGATTGGTTCCTGTTATGCCAGTTTGACTCTTCAACTTTAGCCTTTTTACAACTGTGCGATAACACAACCTATGCGAGAGGAGGAGACACAGTGATTGTACACAAAGAGTGAGTGAGCACTCAAGTGTGCAGGGGCAGGGTCGAGGAAAGGGTGCAAGGGAGCAACAAGGGAGATAACAACCAGGTGGGCTTGGCTATTTGCTGCAGCATTTGTATTTCCTTAGAAGGGCCATTATCCCAGGACGGGAGCCCTGATTTTATTTAATAAAATCATCACAGATCTGGTTTTCCCAAAAGGGTTTTTCTAGGGGTTATTTACCCAGAAATATCTTGTGCAAATGTGTTTGGTTTTTTGTTTAATGCTTTCGCCGAATTTATCGTTAATAACCTAGCTGTACTATTATTTAGCAAATGTGTTTTGCTCGGATTTAATGGTTGGGTGCTAGGTTAGGAAAATTAACAACAAATACCCAAAAGAAAAACCCGCTCTGATCCAAATATGATTTGTAAACTGTCGTGGATATTCCATTGTAACAGTGCGTCACAACAGATCTGATAAATAAAATTGAAATCTACACTATGAGGGTTAAATACCTTTAGATTCCATAATATTTAGTTACTGATTTTCTGCTTTTGCATTGTTACCTCCCCATGCCTCGGGGTAACTAGAGGAGATCATGTCTCATGGCCCGCAATGGAGACAATGATCCTGACCATGATGATGATTAGCATGTCCACATATGGCAACCCAACAACCCCCCTCATTTGCCTCTACAACTACATATCAACCAAGGCTCATCACCTCCAGACAACCTAGTGTATGGGAGATGGTAAGCCAATATCACCATGAGGTATGTTAGTCCTTCCTTCATGCGACGTGTTGTGCTTAATTTGTTGGGCATGTGGATGAGGATCTTTAGTTGAAGTTGGATAATGGATCACTGGCTTGGGAAATTGTGTTTGTTGTCTTGTTTTACCTTGGTGGTCAACTTATGTGCCCTAGTCTCGTGTTGTCACCGTCCAGGGAAAAGGGGTACTACGGGGGGCCCTCACAAGGGTAACTTTCCATTCCCCACCATACTTAACACTTTCCATCCTAGAGCCTCTCATAGTGTACCAAACTTCGGTAATGGGTCATGGTCCATTCTCTCATGAGAAGAAGGGGTTGAAGACCCAGAGGTTGATGCAACTGCCACATATGTATATGCTATAAATGACAAAGGCCACCACAAAAGCTACATGCCAGCTTGAGCTATACCCCCCCTAATGGTAATCACCCCTGTCCTGATGCTAATGAATGCACAATTATAAAGGACTATATCCTAGTAAGAAAATGAAGGAATAAAGCGTGAAACCCGTAAACGAGACTTGCAAATAATAGCTGGGTATTAGAAGGCAATTAAGGGGTTCATAATGCAAAAAGTACCAAGGAAAGGGTATCTCATGCAACAAGTGCTCCCTCTACAAAGGCGCTCATAGAAATGGGTTCAATGACACCATAAACCATGAAGTAAGCCCCAATCCATATCACTATCACACTTACTCTTGGAGGGTTTCTTTCTTTCATTGCTTCCCTCGGGACCTATCCTTCTAACTGGGTCTTTTATTTCCTGTCTTGGTTGGCACACCTAATAGGGTTGGATGAAGGCCCTTCCATATTCATACTTGCCAACTCACATGGAGTCCTGGGTTGGTGTGATGTTTGAAGGGGATAATGAGGTGAATTCTTTGCATGGCTTATATTTTAAGTAACAACTTACTTTGCATGATTTAAGGATTAATATCTCTTATGAACATTGGCTTACCTTGTCTTATACTTTGATTTGTTTTGGATGGTCCTAACATAGTTCTTTGAGGGGTGTCCTAGGCTTTCACCCAGGACGTTGTGCCCTTATTGCAGGACTTTGGCATGTGTGATGCAGAGTAGTGAGTCATCCAGTGACTTGCCACCTTCTGACATGAGCTCTCACATCCTCAGAACCTTGGACGATGGAAAAATGGGCTTGGTTTGAGCAGATTTGGTCATGTTGGCATACAGATGGGCTGAAAGCCCATAGGCTGGGCATTATACCCGCATGGCTTATTATTCACAGGATGGAGGACGGTGTAGCAACAAACAACTAGATACCATGCAGAGATGATATGCAACTCCCTACACCTTGGACGCAGTGCCTTGAACCCTTGGCGTTACCCTCCTTCTGATGATGACATCACCTTCTAGGGTTTGATGGTGCTAGGGTTTGATGGACACTTTGAGTATCAATGATGATTTGGCATGACCATGGCTAAGGAGACACACCTTTGCCATTACTCCACCTCCGGATGATGCCACGTGGCCTTTGGAGGCTTGACATCACCACACGTATGGCACTTTTGATGGAATTTTTGCATTTTAGCATTTTGTAAAGGTTAAATGAGGGGTCGACCCCACTTCTAATTGAATTTTGACTTATGTGGACAAAGCATTGAGCTTAGCCTCATATATAAAGGCCAACGCTAGCATTCACTTTTCTCATCACTTTTCATCTCACATTAGTGAGGAACACTACTGAAATTTTCGCCCTTTTAGGGCTCTTTGGATCTTTTCTCTCATGTGCTATGCTTGAAGGGGGTTCAATGTGGATGTCTTGCTCTTTTGGATGGATAATTTCTGCAATTAGGGTTTGAATGCTCATGGTACTTGGAGTAATTTTCTGCAATTTTATCTTGTCTTGCTAATGTTAATGGTTAAATTTCTATCTTGTTGCAAGTATTCTTGTTTTATTGAAACCCTAAGAGGAAGACATAAGTGCTTCTCTTCCTCACAAAGTTTTGTTTGTCCAAGTTTGTGAAGCATCCTTGCTAGGGTTAAAAGCCTAAGGCCCAAAAGTGCTTGCACTCTAGGGTTTTAACCCTAGAATTTGATCCTTGACCTAAGTGAAGCTAGAAGAAGGGAAGAACGACACCTAGGGCCCAAATGTGCTTGCACCCTAGGTACTTTCTTCCTCAAAGTCTAAATCCTAAGGCCCAAATATACTTGCACCTTAGGGTTAAGACTCTACCTCTTTGGTTTCATCTAGATCAATCTTCAATTTTAATGCATTTGAGACTCCATAGGCCCTAGAAGACAACAACACTGATCTAGGAGTGATATTGTGGCTAAAGTAGTTGTTAAAATCAGTCCTCTTAATCTCTCAAGCATCCTACTAACTCTACTAACTCTAACTATAGCAAACTTCAAGTATTTCTTGCTGCTGTTATAAATGTTTGCTACAGCCACTGAAAATTACATTAGTTTGCTGCATACACCTATCTAAAATTGGCTTAACCTATTTGGAAATTACCTCTAGCAATTGTATAATAACCTATTGGTTTAATGCTTTCTTTTCATGATCAATTGAGGTGTTTCTGAACATTATTTCTTGCTGCTGTTGCAAATCTTTTATTGCGGTTATAATATTGTTCACTGCTGTAATTTGCAACAGCCATAGCAATTTTAATTGTCTAGTGTCTAAAGAGGTCATTATTGCATGTTTTAGCTTGGTAATTGTCAATATACGCTGCAAATTGTTTTTTGTTCCTACAGGTACATCAATTACCTTGTAGCTTCTCTTTTCCCTCCTAGACCTAGACCTAACTGACAGGTGATCAAGATAGGGGGTGGTAGGCTTGGCTATTTCTTTCTATTCAATCCCTTGAGGTTACCAGGAAAGCCTCCCTTGTGGTGGACCTCTTCCATCACTAAAATGAGGGAAGATTCTACTTAGGTGACAGTGGTAGCTTCTTCCATGGTTACACGAGTTTTGGGGATCGTGTGGAGGTCTTCGCACAAGTACAAATCCTGTGATAACATGCATGAACTAGATAAAACGCAGAAAATAGAGAACAGTAAAATACAATCACACAACATCCACAAAATAACACAAAGATTTTCTCTGGGAAACCCTTACGGGAGAAAACCCAGCTAGAAGGTGAGGCTGCTCTACTCTGTTTTCTCTGGTATGGAATATGATGCAAGTACAAATGAGAAGGCACTCTCTATGGAGTCACCTGAGACCTGTGGCCTGTTAGATTGATACAAAACATTAATCCTCTTTGTTATGCTCTCTAATTTTCCACTCCCAATTGTTCTGCTCTGCTATGGAACAAAATACAATAACATAGAATGGAACCCCTTCTCTTAGTGGCCCGGTATTTAACATAGCCTGATAGCCATCTATGGGTAGGTTTTTGACTTATTTAACCCTCAATTGTGATAAGGTTTTTGACCTTCTAGAATGTTCTTAGAAAATCCACTACGTGGCTAGCCCCATGTGTTTAAGTAATGGAGGCTGACATGACATCCACTCGCACCATGGTGATTGTTTCAAAACTAGACACAAAATAGATAATGATCAGACTGAAAAACATCTAATGCCTAACATCTGGGTCTCCTTCACCTAGGACGAGAAGGATGCCACATGGACTTAGGAAGAAAAACTATAGGTGATGTTGATGTAGAGATCGCAATCTTAATAAATGAAGCTACATAGATCTCATATGAGGATGAGGTGCATCCAGTATACATCATCTTCCCTTTCAGTTAGGTGGAAACTAAACGAGAGAGTAGCTGAGACTAACCATTGGATTAGTAGTTGTACATGATGTATGGAACTAAAGATAATGACATAAATAATGAATAGCATGACTAGCTCTAGATTGACTGGCTTAACTTGCGGGAGGCATAGCTTTTGCATACGAACTTTGATTGAGGCGATTCTTGCACCGTTAGAAAGGTATCGGTGTGTAGAATATAGAATCTTCCTCCATAGTAAGGTTTGGACAAAAGAAAGTGTCGTTTGATGCCTCAAAATGGCTCCGGAAGATTTCAGATGGTTTTTTAGACCCAAATTTCCAAATTTGGACCAAGCCTCCGAAATGGCCCTGCAAGCTGATTCCTCCAATTTTTCCACCCAGAAAGTACTGAGATAGATGTCAAATAATACAATGATCCAATCTGGATCATCGGAAATTAGCAATCTGAATCTAAGAGAAACTGGGTCAGGTGGTTCTGATTCATACGTAATCCTGACTTGTATGCTATTTGACAGATTTTTGTTTTCCTATTTTAAGCAAGACAGCTGTGGCAGTGGCTTATTGTGCTAAATGTTTTATCTAGTAGAGAATAAATCCAGTTTCTTAGTTTTCTAAAATAACAATGCACTAAATGAACTAGTCGTGGATGCAACTTATTTTATGGTGTGTGGATAATATTGTTTGACAAGCCTTGCATTCATTGTAGTTGGTGGGTGTTAGAAATGAATTTGATATCGGATATGTACTTATTGCTGTATAGCACTGATGGCAACTGTATCACACTAGAGTATGGGAGCGTATACCATAATTATACAGGCACTATGAATTAATTTTATACTTTTATATGCTGGAATTTAATAACTTTTTAATCCATACTAATTTAATATAAGATGGAGATGCCTTATACGTCCATTCTTTGCTTTACCATATATACATGTATTCTCCAGTGCAAATGACCTTTTTGATCATTTATGTACGTTGATGGAATCTCTTTTAATTTCTCTTTGTAGTTTGACTAATTAGTTCTCCGTTTTCTTCTAGTTTCCTGATTTAGTTGAAGTCTATTCTTTATGTGAGTTTATTTGACTATTCGATGGACCAGTTGACTGCAATGATTGTGAAAATCTCTCTCCCTATCTCTCTCTCACACATGCATTTATGTTTGCATACATGCACATGCATAGAGTTACAACTTGTAATCCCCTAGAGCATAGAGTTCTATGAATTGTTGACCTTTGTGGTTAGTTGCAACTCGCACTATCCCAAAAGTAACATTGTGCACTAATTTATCAATTCTGATGGCCAGGCAGTGGCAGGTTTCTGATTTTGCTTGCTAAAAGGTTCCTAGGATCAAAGAATTTCCTGGGACTGGACATACGAGATAAGGTTTTTTGGCTTGCTTCAACCCCCAATTTTACTTTTCTTCGTGCCAATTATAATTATGTCATTTTTGTGTGACATGCATTCTTTTTATGTTAGCCAAACCGACACTTGGATGTATGAATTATTCACTTTTATTTCTCATCTCTTGTTTCCTAGATTCTCTGTAAAATTAGGAATATATCTCTATTAGAAGATGTTAAATATATGTTATTGAAGCTAAATGTTCTTTTTTGATATTTGGGCTACAGTTGGTAGAACGTTCACAGTTCTGGGCAAAGGAATTGACACTTTCAAACATGTCAGTCTTTCGTTATCTGTGGATTGTTAGAAGTTCGTATTTCTTATATATTTAGTTTTGATTGAAGTTTGATCCTAATGAACATAAATTGAATACATGGTACATCTTATCAACTATACTAGAAAATATTATTTAGATGTCTGTTATACAGGTTAAGTCAATCTTTTAACATTGAATTTCTCATGTGTTTTCAGACATTTCATGGTAGCCAATGCTACATTTACTTTTGGAACTTTGGTTTCAACATACCCAGGTCCTTTGACATGTGTTTCAATCCTGGTAAGAAATTGAGAGTTCTGATTACTTAATTATATTAAATTACTAGTCAAACAAATTATGTTTGCTTTTAGGACATTGTGTTCAAAATACCGCAAAGACATAATGTGGTCATGAATTGCAACTTTGGAGAGTTGGTTGTGCGAAATCAGTAAATAGATAGCTGTATGTCAAAAAAATTCTATAACCGATTCATTTCGTTGTGCGACTAGAGTATCTAACATGATGGTACTTTTGATTAGATATTATCTCTGTGAATCTAATTTGGGGTTTCTGGCAGTGTCCTGATCCACATTTCAAGAAAAGACATCACAAACGAAGGATTCTTCAGGAGCCATTAGTAGATACAATTATAAATAACTTGGCTTGTGGAGGTCAGGTAAGTTGCAGCTTTTGCAGACAGTGTATAATATTACTCTAATTGCATCTCAGCATGTATCAGAAACACCAAATTTCTATGAAATATCAACTCTAAGCTGAAATTGTGTGGTTCTATCTCATTTGTGAACATTGATAAGTTTGGTTGCGAGAAATTGAGCCTGAAATGCAATATTCAAAAAGACATTTTAATATTAGGAATGGTTTTTATTCAAAGATGGAACTATTTATAGAAAACAAGATATGCATATAACCAGTTGGATTATACTTTCATGTATACAAAAACATTAATAATAGTCAAACTAGTGGCTATGAGGCATCATAATACTCTAGAACAATCATCAAGCATGAAATTTGAGGTATATGGTGTCTGATTTTGATTCCATATGAGAAGAAAACTATAAATTCATTAAATCTATGTTAAAACTGAAATTCAATAAAGGTTTTGAATATTGATAATGAGGGCTTGTTTCTTAACAGATATTAATGCAGTCTGATGTTCATGAAGTGGCGCTTGACATGAGGCAACATTTTGATGGCCGTTTTGATTCCATCCAGCACATGGATGTTCATTACCCTAATTTGTGTGATTGTGATGGATGGCTCTTAGAGAATCCAATTGGTATAAGGACAGAAAGAGAGATTCATGCTCAGTCTGAAGGTGCAAAAATCTATCGAAGAATGTATGAAAAGATGTGAATGATGATGTTACTGACCAAGAACTGCTTATGTTACCGTCAGATTATGAAGTTTCTATATTGTGGTGTTTCAACCACACGTGATTTTACAGTCAAAACATGTTTTACTTGGAGTAGATGAAACTATGGTTGGAAGACATCAGGCACATGCCTATGGAGTTCTTTGTGAAAATATGCTTATCACAAGTCGGGTTTTCTTTACAGATATCATAATGGAAACAGATTATCAGAATTTACAGGGAAAGAACAAAGGAATTCTACATCTAATTTGTCTTGAAGAAAGTTGCCATTCCATTCTTTCTTTTGCTTTTGGAAGGAATAACAAAGCTGACCTCTGATGGAATTTGGAAAAAAATTCTGTAAACGTTCCGAATACCAATGTATAGCTTTTTAAAAATGAAAAACTGTATGGAGATTTTTCCTAGCTACACAAGGACTCTCTGATTTTGTATCTCCTTATGAGATTCATTGTGTAGTGTTATCCATTGCACATAAGTATACTTGGCACGAGAATTAGTTAATGCCTTGTAACCATTTTTATTTGGAGTACTTCATACTCATTACAGAGTAAGTCTTTCCTCTGGCAGTTCTGGTTTGACACAGGCAAGGCAATAGTGCAAAATGTAGTAATCTTAGTCTCGTTGTTATCTTGAGTTTCAACTCTCCTGTTTCTGGCAAACTTCGTTGTATTTGTAAGATGCTAGGTTCTTGGGATGGTTAAAAGCTTGACCAAAGTTTCATCAGAATTTATGTTTTGATTGGAATTTATGGATGACTTTTATCAACTATTTAGGTTTAATTTTATGCAAATGAAATTTGCTTGATGTATATGAAATATTTCAGTAAGGCTAGCCGTGTTATCTCACATTCAATGGTCAAGTTAGAAGTCATCTTTCACATATTTAAATATTTAAAAGCAAAACCCCATATTGATGGGTAAACTGCTACTCGTTCATTTGATTGACCGTTTTAATGGTAGCTCTGGGACGAGTAATGATACTCTACCTTTTATGGTTTAACACCCTTGAATGGTTGTAAGCAATCACAAGCCATTGATCTGGAAGGGAAGGAAACAGGATTTTCTTTGTCAAGCCCTTTACACAGCATCAGTACTGTTAAAATTAGAAAAACTACCGTAGTGAGTCAAATATGGGTCCAGACAGATCTCAATCATGATCTGTTATTTAGTAGACTTGTGGACTTCCAAATAATATAGTTATAATAATTACAGTCCCTGTACAAATAAAATCTCATCTTACTTCAATTGATCAGTGGCGAGTCTAATCAATCAACAAAATCATATCATGATGCATGGGATGCCACTCGAAGTGCTAAGAATGTCAATGTGTCAGTGAATAGAGAAACGTAGGTGTCCCTATGGTAAGAAGCTGATTTTGTCCGTTGGGCTGTGGTTCAGCAGTAAACTGGTGGGAGTTTTCCTCTTACTGGACCAGGTTTGATTCCCAGCGTTTTGGTGCTTGTACCCAATATCAACTAACTGGGAATCCCCAGAGGGAGACCTTCCAGGTGCTTGACCCCACTCTGGTAAAAAAGATAGGGAGTTCCTGTTTAAAGAAAAAAAAGAGCTCATGTTGGACCTTATCCTAGCTTGGTAACTCAATATTGGATCTTGCAACCTTATAGATAAACATCTGGCTTGAAGCATGTATCTGTATAGGTTCTATCAAGCACCTGAAAATAAATCTCATTGAATGACCAAATTATGAACAAAAATGCTTGGAGTCAACCACAAGGTCATTTATATAGAGGATGAAATGGTGATTAAACACACTCACCCATGCTAAGAAAAAGCTACTTGGACTAAACGGACCAAGGACAAGATTAGGCACCCTAGGAAAATAATCATCCTGAAGTAAGAAAAAATTAATAAACTATCAACTTAGCCATGTTTGGTTTGTTTGCTGAAAGAATCACAAGTGAAAACATTGACCAGCCCAAGGCAAAAATACGTAGATGAGTTGGAGTCATAATAGTCAAGACAAATGAAGTAAGTGTAGAGATACTTTTTTTTTTTTCAAATAACTGTAGAGATACTTGCCTGATTTTTGAAAAAGCAGCTAGTTCAGGTTGGATTGTGCTCTCGTAGTTCACATATTTAATAATATGTTGCTAATCTATTAAGTGCAATAGAAGAAGACAAACCATAATGTATGATTGCAAAGCGAAAGCTCTTTAGTGGGACATTTTCTTAATGATGATAAGATAATACATAAAGGGGTGATCTTGCTCAACATGTCTTTTCGCTTGCCAAACATAGTGTATGAAATTACTCTCCACCCAAGTAATGGACATTTTCATAGTGATAGTTGTTGAAATTTTGCATGGATAAACCTATAATCAGTCTATGTAATCAATCCACATTTTACTTGATGAAGTTATTTAGTAAAGACAACAAAATTATGTCGGTGCATATGATGCATGCTTGCTATTTCCTTCAGTGCTTTCATGCACATTGACGAAGTTCAGCTTTCTTAGCATTGCATGGCTGGCTTTACCTTGCTTAATTGAGAGATTTATGGTATGTGCAATGTTTGCTAATATTTTGCTAATCCATAAAGGCAAGCTCATTATATTTGTATTGCATCCATTACTTTTCTTGCATAGTAGAAGGCAAGCTCATTGTATTTGTATTGCATCCATTACTTTTCTTACATAGTAGAAGGTTAATGAGACAATGCGATATCTATTATAGCAATTTGGTTTTAATTCTTTAATCTGCGTTCTTTTATTTAGACTTTAGATCTTGATAAAATATGCACAAGAACAACAATATGACGGAAAAGGCACACACACACACACACATAGTAGAATGAGTGATACCACATCATAGAGAGATTTGCACTAGATCCCAAAATCACGCATGGTGACTAGACTAGACTAGGCAATCTTAATTAACTCATTATTTTTCACTTGATATATTACTAATATCCTAAATGAATAATACAAATATAGGGGACAATTAGACTTATTAATTGGTAAGGTAAGCCATAGGCTAACATCCCCCCCCTCAATCACAAGTCTAACTATCTATACCAACTAAGTTAAAAGCTTATATCATGGATTTTTCAAAAAGGCGTGACTTGATCTTCAATGAAATTTGCCTGAAAATTGTCAATCTAGATGCTAAATGGTTCATTTGAAATGAACTGGAAGAGAGCTGAGATATGGAAGTGAACAATTGCAATGTCTAAACATTACCTGATTGCTTGATAATTCGATCATTTTTCCAAGTATTTGAGCTAGAAGAATCTGATGTCTTATGCTAATTGGTGAACATGTAGTATCATCACTCTACTATCAGTGTATCATTGAAACGCTCTCTAAATCTGTGGTTTGGGATGACCATTGATCTAGGTGGATATCGGTGGCCACCCACCTTTTTCGACTGACTCAAAATAGTTTTCTGACAATTTTGATAATTTACTATTTTTAGCAGGTTTTAACTTCCGGGGCCATTTTGAGGGCCTAAATGAAGGTTTTTCGAGATCAAGGTTCTCAATAATAGCCAAATGCATGATTGAGCACCCAAAGTGAATCTTCTTGACGATACCTTTCCAACGAGCTATCATACACCTAAAATGGAGATCGTATGCAAAAGTTACGATCCCAGGAAGTTGATGTACTAACTTACCCAAACGGGGCCCACATGACTTTTGACACTTTATCTCATAGGGTTAGGTTTTTAGACGTCGAGGGTTTTTGGCATATCTGTTTATTGTAAAAAGGCCTTCAGAGCCTCATTGTAATCATCTTCTTGCAAATGCGAGTAACTGTCACATCTCTTCTCAGAGATACGCTGCCACCATTCTAGCGAGTCTTTCACTCTGTATTTTTACAATCTCTATACATTTATTTCATTAATAGAAATCGTGTAGTACTGTATCTCTGTGCTTATGGTTGTATCTCTGATATATTTTTGTTATATTATTGGATATACACGATATCTCTGTGCATTTCTTTATTATATCTCCGCTCTCATTTCGTGCTGAAAATAATCTGGATCAGTGGTATTAGAGCATGCTGCCCTTGATCGTTTTTTAGTGCATGTCCTCGACGAAGTCCGAGTATAGAAAGTTGGGTCTCGAGCTTGTCTCTTTTGAACACAATCGCTCTCACACACTCAAGAAACCCTCAATGGCGGAAGAAAAGAAAAACGATGGAGCAGACGATCCTATCAATCTGTTGCTTGAGCAAGCTCTCACGCGACAGAGGGACGAAATGATGAAGAATTTTGCCCACATCCTTAAATGGCTGCCAATAGCATCGGGCGCATCTTCATCAAGCGACTACTTTGGAGGTACCTGGCCTTTCAAGGTACAAGTTAATTTTGATATTCCTGTATTTGAAGGACAGATAGATGCAAAAGCCCTAGAAAAATGGTTAACTCTGCTAGAAGGTTATTTGTTTGTTCACAATTTTTTCGACAAAGAAAAGATCACCTTCGCATTCCTTAAAGCTCTCCCTCATGTCAAACATTGGTGGGAAACTTACTGGGAGCAAAGTTCCACAGAGGAGTCTAGAATATATGGGGCCGATCCCACTTGAGATTTTTTTGTGGATGCGGTAAAGAAACAATATTACCCTGTTGGAAACTATGGGGATCAGTAGTACATGAGATGGACCACACTGCGGCAAGAGAGTGGCCAAGCAGTTCCAGAGTTCACCAATACCTTTCATACCTTGCGCACCAAGCTAGGTATCAAAGACTCCGAATGACATTTGGTTCTGAAATACCGTGGGGCTCTACACAGATACATCCAAACTGAAATGGATTTTCTGGACATCTCATCACTCGGTGCTGCCTATCGATATGCTGTTAAAATCGAGCAGAAATTTAAGCACTAGAATAAACGAGATTTTGGTTCTGCAAATCCGCAACAACCAAAGTATGACAAAGACGTCCCTAACAAACAGTCTCCCGAAAATCAGTTCAAGCCACATGAAAAGAAGGGTCATGGGAAGACAAAGGACACCGGAAAATGGTGCGATTTCCACAAAAGCCCCTGGCACAATACCGATGAATGTTGCTCAAAACAATCATTGGTGGCCGAGATCAAAGACAAGGAGCCGAACCCTGATTCAGAATCTGATTCTGAAAATATTGGTAAATGACAGATCATTGATGCAGACCCCACTGCTATTGTCACGACCGCAACAATTCAATCAGAAGAACCAACAGATCCTGAAGAGGGGGATCGTCTTTTTTATTCACAGATGTGGGTGAAGGGGACCCCGCTGCATTTTATTGTTGATAGCGGAAGCCAGAAGAACCTCATCTCAACAGAGGTCGTCAAACAGTTGGGATTGTCGACAACACCACACTCGCAACCATACAACATCGGGTGGCTTCGCTAAGGATGAGATCTCCGTGTCAGCCAACAATGTCGATTGTCATACGACATCCAACCCTTCAAGGATGAGGTATTATGTGATGTTGCTCCACTGGATGTCTGTGATGTTCTCTTGGGTCAACCATATATGTGGAGACGCCATGTTGTTTTTGAGTCTCGACCCCGTAGTGTTATTGTTACTTTGGGGGGTCATCTCTACAGAATACCGGAGGTAGTTCCAACTATTGTTCCACCTAAAAAGTGTCGCAAGGTAGTCTTTCATACTGCAAAATTCAGCTTCTTCACAATTTGTTCAAAAGGGGAATAGCAGGACACTGCAACCACTACAGCCTCGCCCCCTGCATCTTCTATCCAACAAAAACAAGTCGACAAGGTTGCAACAAAGCGCAAAGATTTCTTTAGCACACCTTCCTCTCATGTAGCTCGACTTGTTGAACAACCTTAACTTCAACAGGTTCATGACAGACTTCCACAAACTAAGCAGCGTGACGTCTCCAACTCACCAAGATGCAGATCCAGCAAACGCTTTTCCCTCTACCCTGAGAACTCAACGCAATGGAGACCATTTCTTCCTAAGGAGGGAGGATTGATCCAGGTGGATATCGGTGACCACCCACCTTTTTCGACTGGCTCAAAACAATTTTCTGACAATTTTGACAATTTACTATTTTTAGCAGGTTTTAACTTTTGGGGCCATTTTGAGGGCTTAAATGAAGGTTTTTCGAGATCGAGGTTCTTAATGATAGCCAAAGGCAGGATTGAACCCCCAAAATGAATCTCCTTGACGATACCTTTCCAACGAGTTATCATATGCCTAAAACGAAGATCGTATGCAAACATTACGACCCCGAGAAGTTGATGTACTAACTTACCCAAATGGAGCCCACATGACTTTTGGTGCTTCATCTCCTAGGGTTAGGTTTTTGGATGTCTAGGGTTTTTGGCATTCCTGTTTATTGTAAAAATGCCTTCAGAGCCTCATTGTAATTATCTTCTTGCGAATGAGAGTAGTCGTCACATCTCTTCTTAGAGATAAGATGCCACCATTCTAGCGAGTCTTTCACTCTGTATTTTAACAGTCTCTACACATTTCTTTCATTAATAAAAATCGTGTATTATTGTATCTCTATGTTTATGGTTGCATCTCTGATATATTTCTGTTATATTATTGGATATACGCGATATCTCTGTGTATTTCTTTATTATATCTCCGCTCTCATTTCGTGTCGAAAATAATCTGGATCAACCATTGACCAATTGAAACCATGTATCTGGTGGTTTTGGATGACCACTAACCAATTGACACTTTTAGGTGTCCAATAACATCCCAATGCATCATGTGTATGTGTAACAAACATAAATATATATAAAATATGTAAATATAAATAAATACAAATAACTAATAATTAATAATTAATTATGGAGAGACATGACATGACATCCTAATGAAATGACACATCTCTTCATGGAAGGGCACCCCTGTGTGGGTATATATACAACCATCATTTCTCATTTGTAATCATCTCATTCATATACATTTTACTCAATATACTATTATTTCATCCTAAATGGATTACCTTATTCTATCCTACTTAAATTGGATATTCTTATAAGGAGTAGGCTAACTCAGGAGCACTCTTCCCTCCCGAGTTCCTAACTCCAGCAAGTCCTCCGGTGGTGGTTCGATGTCAAATGTCTTCCAAAGTATGACAACTATCTTTTCGACTGTCATCCGTCATCTCCCGAATTTATTTCACTTAGATGGTGATGGGATTGCCCTGCAGGATGACAACTCCCCAACATTAATGCAGAGTGCATGCACAATGGTAGCTTCCAGATGAGCAGCCCGTCATTAAAGGACATTAGCGCACTGATCCATCAACGCACTGATCCCCTTGATAGACCTCTCACAGCTCGAAGGCGCAGGCGATGGTGGAAGCCATGGAGATTTTCTTGTGAATGATAATCCAGATGAAGATTTGTAAGGGAGCTTATGATTATTCTTCTTACGCGTTCATAAGTGAATGGGAGACATAATATATTCACAAGTTAGCCTAAAATCTGTGGGCAGATTTTCAATCACATTGGTGGCAAGTGATATCCTCTTGCAATCCCGGGGAAGTGATATCGCTGGGAAATTTTCCAGTCTTTGGGTTGTCTCGTAAAAGAGTAGGCTAACTCGGGAGCTAAGTTCCCAAACAATATTGGTGAGCACCAACAATATTGATGGGAGTAACAAGATGAAAATGACAGAGGAGATATGGAAGAGGTTAACACAAGACCTGTTAATTGAAATTCTGGCAAGACTGCACGCAAGACCTATTAATTGAAATTCTGGCAAGACTGCCTATGAAAAGCATTATGAGGTTTCGCGCAGTTTGCAAAAGTTGGAAGGAAATGTTTCAATCCTCGGAATTCAGAAGGTTAGTGGCCACGTCGACGGTTTCCTCTACCCATGCATTTCTCATTGTTTAGGGAAAGAAACAGTTGACCTCAGTTGATTCATCTCAGGCATTTTACGTCAAGAACCTATGGATCAACACAGAAAGTGACTACAAATTTCACAGTCTCTCTCTGGATTTTCTTCCAAGCCCTGTTGTTGTGGTGGCCGGTTGCAAGAGCACACTTTGTTGTTCGAGTGGAAAAGATGAAATTTACTTATGCAATCCTGTCACCCAAACCTGGATAGAAATTCCAGAGCTTGTTGAACATAAAAGGTGGGATTTCATTAGTCTAGCTTCTCTAGAGAAACTGTTTCAAGAAGGAGCTCGGTTAGAGAATCTCATGATCATGGAAATCAATCAGTGCGATCAAGGCTACCTACATTAATTTTTGGCATTTGTGGTGGAAGAGCATAGAGGCGTAGGTCAAAATCTTTATTGTTGTATGAGTCATGGGAGAGATTCGTTTCCTATATAATGTCGTGAATAAAAAATGGGCAAATGCAGGAGTTCGTCAGAGCTGTCTACATTTGTGTATTAGTTGCACTTTCACATTGGAAGTACGTGTATTAACATCATGCTGATTGTTTGTTGGACAGTATTAGAGATTGAATAATTTGGTTTGAAGTTCACAATTATTGTTTTTCTTCGGGTCACAATAATTTTGCACAAATAGATGGATAAATAAGAATCTAGCTCATATGAAACAATCGTATTAGTTGCTCTTTCACATTGGAAGTTAGTATATTGAGATCATGTTGATTGTTTGTTGGACAGTATTAGAGATTGATTAAATTGTTTTGAAGGTCACAATTATTGTTTTGCTTCCAGTCACAATAATTTTGCACAAATAGATGGAGAATTAAGACACTGCTACTTAGCACTATGATTGTGGTTGTAATCATAGAAAATTGCTATTGGGAAGGAGTTGTTTTGTTTGGTTATTTCCTCTTGCTCTTGCATATACAATGTCTTTTTCCACTATCCCAAATATAGTCATGGCATGTCATTAATCAGTGTGTGGCTTTGCCTAGAAAGCACACTTACTGCTAGTTATATGGGAGTAATTGATTTTAAGCTACTAGTCTTAAGCCAGACATATGAAATCAAGGTGGTCGTCAGACATTGCATAACTCCTTGTACGTAATAGAAATAATTTGGTATGAATATAGTTGTACTTGTATTTCACTGAAACAGTTTTGCATCTTGTATTTGATAAATATATATACTTGAACAACGACTGAAAACACTATATTTGATAAATTATGGTCTTTGATTCGATAAATAAATAATCATATACATGCAATCAAGGACTTAAAACACTATATTTGATAAATTATGGTCTTTAATTCAATAAAGAAATAATCATATACAAGCAATCAAGGACTTAAAACACTATATTTGATAAATTATGGTCTTTAATTCGATAAATAAATAATCATATACATGCAGTCATAGACAGAGCAGATTTTTGAAAGAAAACCTTGCCCTATACTTTGTAACTATTGGTGATTAAGATGGAATGGTGAAATTTTAAACTGAATGCCAAAAAATCAACTAGACAAATAATCAAATGAACTAGCAAGAAGCTTCCCTAAACAAACTGTACTGTCATTTAGGTGTAGTATGTGGTTCCATGAACTTCACCTTTACTTATCTTCTTAACATGTTATCTGTGTAAAAATGTAATTACTAATGCCCATTTTGTATATGAGTTGCCATGTCAATAGTGCACATCAACATTTGAAACATCTTAATTAGTTGAATAGAGCTAATGCATTCAATCTTTGATGGCCTAAGCTATGCACATAGTTTGCATGAACTACAATTAATTATGATACAGTTTTTCAAAGGATAAAGTACTAAATACTGTTTGTTTATTTTGGAATTGTCTAACTGTTCTACTTTTGGAACCTATTTTGGTCCTATATTGACTTTTTTTTAGTTGTGCTTTCACTGATTTTGGTGGTATATGAATCCAAAAAGTAAAACATTTAGACTACATTTATTTTTTAGCAGCTTTTTTAGTACAATCATTTTCAGTGTCCTATGAGTGGTTTTCTTTTTATAATATAGTTTATTTTAGGCCAGATTCCTTTATACTTCAATATCTATTTTGTCTTTAGTCTTCAATTTTGTCCAACAAATATGTATGATATTGTAAAGGAATGTGACATTTCCGTTTGGAAAACCTTCATTGTGTGTTATATCTCTGTGAGGTAATTGGTTCCGTGATATAATCGTAATCCTCGGCAAGGGACATAACTAATCCCCCTTGAGTGTTTGAACACATGATGGAGAAGCATTGCAAAGTTAGTTGACAAGAAAGTTGGATCACAGAGTTGGAGGAACTTTTTGTTACAGTCTACATTAATGGAGAAAGCCTCCAAACCAGGCGTATACCAGTCTAAGAGGATCATCAACAACCTCACGATAGTCAGGTTTCACATTGAGAAAGTCAAAGCCCGTTGCTATAAATTTGGCATTGTTTTTAAGTGTGAGAAGAATAGTGAAGACACTTGGAAAAGTTGGAAAGAACTATTCAAGCTAAGATCAAGAAGCTTGTGACAATATGGCAATATCAAATGACATAATACCACTTGAACAAGATCTAAATACATCTCAAAAAGCTTGAAATACGTTAAAAACTTTGTAAGAGACATCTGCAATAATCGAGAGGTTGTCTGTTAAGAAACCAATTGTATATTTGAGGACAATAAAACGTGGATCACTCATACAACATCTCAATAAATTGAAACATATTAAGAAATGAACTTATCATTGTATCTAAACAGATAGAGAGTAGGGATCTTATTTTTATAACCCTTAACAATTGCATTGGTGTTTTCAAGTGTTTGTAGTAGGTATTAATGAGAGCTATAGCATTGACATTTGTCAATGATGAGCTAGGAGGATTGTTCTCGTGGGAGGAGAAGAATAAGCTTAAGGATGAAGGTGACAGTGATGAACACACCTTCACAACAAATCAATAGGAAAATGAAGACAAAGTTTGGCTATCAAGGAGAGAAGAGAGGGAAGTGAACGACAAGGTGACTTCAAGGTGATTTATCCATTTGCTTATAGGGTTTTCATTATTGAGTATGACTTTATTGAGAGTAGGGTTAGGGTTTTTCATTATGTAGGTTGAGTTTGTTACACATAGGGTTAAGTCTTTTCATTATGGAGGTTCAGTGTTTTAGATATAGGGAATGTATTCTTTATATTTGGCCTTTACATTGGTTTATCATGAAATTTTAAATTAATCTTTTTTTAGATATTTTAAAATCAATTTTATAGCAGCCCACAAGGATGAAATTTGATAGGCAAATTGCTTGTAGCCTTATGGTTTTTCATTGTGGATGTTGACTTAGTTGAATATAGGGAATTTATTCTTTATATTTGGCCTCCTTTACACTACTTTACCCATAAAATTTTAATATATTTTTCTTTTCTTTCTCAGAAATACTCTAATATCAATTCTATGGTAACTCACACAGATAGAATTTGAGAGGAAAATTACTCATCATGAGGAATTTTAAGGAATTTTACCTATCAAATACAATAAAAAAGTTTACTTGTCAAATACAATAATTTTTTTATAGGAACCATGTCAATCTTTGTTGAAAATCTTAAAACAAGTAATAGAGTGATCCGAACCATCAAATTTCATGGGTTGGTTTTGAAATTTCAATTCTATTGGTGGATTATGTTGATAAGGATTTTTAACCCTCATAAATCCATGCTAGAGTGCTAGGAAAAATCTTCAAAACATGATTCCAATATTTTATTATGCCCTAATTCACTTCTTCATTTCTTTCAAATTACAAAAGAAAAATGTTAAAATAAAATCTTAGTACTAGAAACAAGAGATAAACACAATCTAATTATATTTTTGTTTCAATAAATTTTGATACCATATATCCATATTTAAATTAAATGAAGACAATTCCCATTCATAAATAACATCGATGGCTAACAACATTTTAGTTAAATAGTTATAAATTAGATTGTTTTTCATAAACTTCTGACAAAATCCATAAAGAGAGACTCCAATGGTTAAGTGGGATAGGTAAGATCCAATAGGGACCATATTTACGATAATTAGTCTTTTTACCATGCCACAAAGGGGGTAGTTTCTGATGAAAGTATCAAGCTAGTGTTGCACAATAGGCCAAAAGAAGTGGCGTTGGAGTGCTCTTGAGACACCTAGAGAGTAATGAAAACATGATCATGAATCCTAGCTAGTTGATGAACAAATGAAGAAATGTTGTGGTGTTCCTTCAACAACTGAGAAGAGGATGATGGCTATAAAGTAATGGGCAACTCGTAACGAGAAAAATGAGTATATCCATAAGGGGCCTCAAAAGGAGGGGGGTCATGGGATGTTGTATGTTCAAGAACATGGTGGTCACAATATGTAGGAGATATATGATTAAGTTATCGAGTTCAATTTTACTATAATTATTTTGAAAAATACATCTAATGTGGTGTGCTATTAAGAATGTAGAAGATTATGTATATGCATAAATAAATTATGAAATTAGAGGCTCAAGAAATATTTCAATGGCTAAAATCTAGAAGCGAAGACTATGGATAAAGAACCAAACAAAGAAAACCATACTTAATGGCTCATAGAAGTGTAGTGCTTAATGAATGTGGAAGATTGAATGTGACCATAGAAAAAACATGGGCCATTATTAAGTGTTGAACAACCAAGTGATGTTACCATTGAGTAAAGAAGAGAAAAAATCATAGTAGTAATGAAGGACTAGACCCCGAGCAATGAATTTTGAAGTAGAACAAAGACATTTATCTAAGTTATTGAAGAAATGAATGTTTCTTAACACCTTTGTTTGTTGAACAATGAAGAGCCAATATTGAGCAAGTGAATAACCCTAACGAGTGTCAAACTAGTGATCATTTGGAACAACAATGTGCCAAGCATAGGAATGACCCAACCACAAAGCAAAGCAAGGGAAAGTCATGTGCTTAGCATGATAAAGATATAAAAATAATTCTTAATGGACTAGGTATGTGGATTCAAAAAATTAATTTCACTTTTAATATGCAATGAAAAACTTTTAAGACAAGGAACACTTAAAACATGTTCAAGACAAGGTTTCTAAATACGTTGAAAATAAACAAAAACTATTGGTAGGGACTATTTGGAGTGTTTTAAACATAGTAAGATATCTATCAATTGTTATCATTAGGAAAATTATTCAAATCAAAAGGCAAATGTGTTTGATTGCTCCGATTGGGCATGGATGCAACTATTGTTCCACGTTGTGGATTTGGCATGGATGCAACTTTTATTCTCCCATGTTGGCTAGACTCGATAAATTCATATGGCATATATTCTTCAATATCCACATTCAAGTCCTCTGCTAGAGCTCATTGAGCCCTCCATCGATGCTTAAATCTAGGGCTAATCCAACTTTTCTTTCTTCTTAGAGATCCATCCAATGCTTGTGGGTCATTGGTGAAGTCAAAGTCCATTATAAATTTATCATTGAAGTCAATAAGAAATATTTCCAAATGCTCCATTTCCAAACATTTATGTTGTTCCTGTGGTGCATGATCAATTGCATGCTGCCAATTTAAATGTATGACATTTTAAAATAGATGAATCATATAAAACATTCAAATTGAAATGTAAATACCATATCATATTAGAATTAAGTAAACTTTAATGGATAAATCTCATACAATAAAGAAGGATCACCTGTAATCCTTGTAGCTTCTCTAACATCCCTTGTATAATCAAATCGCAATCATTGTTTCCTTGATGAAGGGAATTGCCATCATCTCCTCCAACATTGTCCCCATTCCTATTTTCATGAGAATTCTCATTGTCCCCATTGGCATCATTTGTATGAGGTATATAAGTGGGTTGTTCTTCTAGAAACTCATCCACTGTTGTTTCCTCTATAACATATTCTTGGGATACTTCATTACAAATTCCATATAGAGCACTGACTTTCAAAACATGTTTGCATGTGTTGCCTCGCAATGCCCATGGGAAATCACATACTAGACCATTTGCAGTAGATGTTGATACAATGTAATAGTTTGCATGATCTGTCTGGCTAATAACCATGTATGCACCTTCAACAATGTCATGAGGACTAACATCATTGTCAGGAATACTCCTATATTTCTCTAATGAAGTCTCAGGGTACCTCTCCTTCTTCCAATTTGTTAGAAATCCAGACTCCTTCAAATAGTTTCGATGCACAAAAAAATGTTCCACCCTCTTCAATAGGGATAAAATCAACCAATCCATTCTCCTAGAACATTTATGCCTTCAGTCATGTAAGAACTTGGTCTTCAAGAAGCAATGGTATGATTCAATTGAACTATTGTGTTGGAGTTACTTCACACACACCTAGGATTTATTTTTCCTAAGGTTTTTTCTTGTTTATTAGTCACAATTAGTCACGGTCCAGTCTCCTATACTTTAGAGGAGAATATTCCACCTGGAGAATATTCTCTTTCAGTTGACACTTTAGTTTGACTAGTTGAGTTGAGTTTAGATGCTGCATTGGTTTTGTCACCATGCAACATTGAAATCATCACCATGATAATTCGACCTTGCCTTGGTATCATCACCAGATTGGCGCATTAGCCTTGATTCCCTGAATTAACTCCTCACTACTCTCTGTTCAGTCAGTTAACTGAAGACTAGTTGACTAGTTAACTCAACTAGGTGGCAGTTCACTCCCGTAACTGCCTGAGAGACTAGACTAGGTGGAAGTTCACTCCTGTAACTATTGGTGTGCGTCTAGATCACTCTATACCACTACTATGGCGCATTGGTTCTCCTCCAGTGCACACTCATTGAGTTATACAGAGTATATCATGTGCAAATTATTCATTATTCACAACGGTTAATGAGAATTCTTTCATTCTTCTTTCTAAAATTATCTCCGAAAATGTGCGTATTATTGTTTAGTTAGATCTATTCTGTGCAGGTTCAACACATCTATATGGTATTAGAGACGACGGACTGCTAAGAAAAAACTACACCAATTTTTTTTGCAGGTACAAAAGATTGAAGACAGGGGAAAATGGATTTCCAAAAAGAATTCATTCTTACACCTTACAACTATTTTGCATGGAAGGAGAAAATAGTCATTCATCTCCAAACCAGAGGGTTGTTCATGTTAACCTTGAATACAGATACAAAATCGACATCATCCATAGAAAAATCCAAGTACGTAAATCGCATGGATGAGGCACTCAGAACAATTTGCAATCTTATTTCTCCTGATCTCCTTTTTCACATATCTTCCTGTAAGACTCCCAATGAATCCTGGACAACCTTGGAAGAGATATTTGGAAAACAGGATGAGATGAGGGGACATATTCTGGAGGTGGAGATGCTCACATTGGATCCAAAAAGCTTCGAAAATATCCAAGATTTCTTTACAAAATTCAAGGATTTACTGTCACAACTCAAAGCTTGCGGGGTTGATAAATCGAAGGAGGAGAAACAAATGGTTCTCACCATTCTCTCCAAGCTTGGTACTGAATTCTCTGTATTCGTATCCACATTCCATTCTGTCAGATTCACCTTAGGAGCCACCTGGAAGATGCCTTCTCTTGAGGATTTTATCGAATCCCTAACGCAAGAGCAAACCAAGCTCATCAACATGGGAAAAATCAAAGGCCCAAAGGCGCATGCACTCACTGTGCAATATGGTAGCCACAAATATAGTAAATCTAAAGATAAATTTAAACGGAAAGCTCATGCACATACGAAGAAGGAAGGGTACACAAAAGCCTTCACCGATGCCTCCGGATCCAAAGGGGAAAAGGGAAGAAAATGGGAGAAATGCACATACTGTCACAAAGGATTCCATTCAGAATCCGCATGCATGCAAAAAAAAATAGATATGATGTCTCAAATACTTCAACAAAACAACCTTGGAGATCGCATCCCCGAGGGTGCCAAGAAGAAGAAGCTAGAAGATCTGAATTCCAAGAAAGACAATTCTAGCCATGCCTTGATTGCCATCAACTCCTCTCCCGATGCTTGGATCGTAGATTCAGGAGAATCACATCACATGGCTGCCTCAAAAGCAACATATTCTTATTTGGATGCATGCAAAGGTCCTCCTATTCTGATGGGGGACAACTCTTTTGTAGAAGTCATTGACAAAGGAAGGATTGAACTCACCAACAAAAGCTTCGAGAACATGCTGCATGTTCCCAAACTTTCTGTCAACCTTCTCTCCGTATATCAGATGAAGAATTCCGGCACTAGAAAGAAAGTCATATTCACACCAAATTATGTGGACATCTACGACATGAAAACTAACTCCAGGGTTGCTACCGGTGAGGTAAATCATCAGTCTATATTGTATACATTTTCTGAATTCATTGAACCTGATTCTGCTTTACTACTTACTCATGCTGATGAAAGTAGTAGGATATGGCATGAAATGTTTGGACATTTAAATTTCGGATACATGCAACATCTTAGCAAGCACCGATTGGTTGATGGTCTACCATACATCTATTTCTCCAAGGGAGTATGTGAGGGATGTGTTCTCGGAAAACACCCTCAAGAGAAATTCGACAAAGGAAAGTCTCAGCGAGCTTCCACACCTTTAGATCTGATCCATAATGACCTTATGGGTCCTTTTATGCATCCATCCATCAACAAAACGAGGTTTTTTCTCATTTTTGTTGATGATTTCTCACGTTTTACATGGATCTACATTCTCAGGCAAAAATCCGAGGTCTCTCAACACCTCAAAGATTTCAAAGCCTTGGTTGAGACACAGTCCGGAAAGAAGATCAAAGTCCTCCGAATTGATAACGAGGGAGAGTATGTGAATCATGAGATCCACAATCTTTGCCATGTGGCAGAGATTCAGTTGCAACATACAGTTCCCTATACTCCGCAGCAAAACAGAGTTGCTAAGCGGAAAAATAGATCTCTAAAGGAGATGGCATCTTGCATGTTGCATGTAAAGTCACTACCACAGAGACTATGGGACGAAGCACTTAATTGTGCAACATACATCCAGAACATATCTCCCCATAGATCTGTCAAGGATAAGACCCCCTATGAGGCTTGGAGCGGCCTCAAACTGGAAGTGACCCACTTTCGCATTTTCGGTTCATGTGCATGGGCCAGGATTCCCTCTGAAAAGAGGAAGACACTTGATCCATAGAGCACTGAGTGCATTTTTGTTGGATACCCTAACGATGTGAAGGGATTTCGGCTTATTGATCTTTCCTAAGATTGACTCATCATTGAGTGTAGTGTCCAATTCGAGGAAAGTGTCTCGCATGTACCTCAACAGCCGCATGGAGACACCTTCACTCTTCCACCTGTTCGAGATGATGAGCATGCACATGCCGACTCTTATTCAGACGAGAGTTCTGATTCAAAGGAATTAGATGATTCAGATTCAGAGTCAGTACAGTCAGATGCAGAGTTAGAGCATCTAGATGCAGTTTCAGAGCCAGAGTAGAGGCCTAAGCGGGCACATACTACTCTTCAGGATGCAGGGGATCTCGTTGGTGATCCAGATGATACTAAGAGGACTCGATCTAATTTCGAGGAGCCTCCTGTTGCACTCAATGCCACTAAACCATTGCCCTCCAGACATATTTTCTTGGTTTAGTCTTCAGATCCACAGTCTTATGGCGAGGCTGCTGGAAATCCCTTTTGGGAATCCGCCATGCAGGAGGAGTACAACTCCCTCTTCGAGAACCAGACTTGGGATATGGTTCCCCTTCCTTCTGGGAGGAAACTTGTCAGATGCAGATGGGTCTACAGGACCAAGAGCACAACTGATGGACATATTAGCAGATATAAAGCCGGGTTTGTCGCCAAAGGCTTTCAACAGGTTCATGGTATTGAATATGATGAGACCTTCGCTCCAGTAGCGAAGATGGATTCCATACAATTGGCACTTTTCATTGCGGAAACCAAGGGATGGGAATTCCATCATATGGACGTGAATAATGCATTTCTTTATGGTGATCTATCTGAGGAGATCTACATGGAGCAGCCCCAGAGATTTATGCAGGACTCATCTTTGGTCTGTCGACTGAAGAAGTCACTTTATGGCCTCAAGCAAGCTCCGAGGGAATGGTATGCCAAGATGAAATCCTACTTGTTGTCACAGAACTTTGTATATTGTAAATCAGACCCGAATGTCTACATGCTCAGGACAACTAATTCAATTCTACTTTTAGTTATATATGTCAATGATTTGCTGATCACCGGGTGCTCGACTTCAGTGATTGCTGCAATCAAGAGGATTCTACATGATAGGTTTTTAATAACGGACATGGGTCCACTACACTTCTTTCTTGGAATCGAGATCAGTTAGAATGCATCAGGCATCAAACTATCTCAGGCCAAATATGCACGAGATCTCCTTGAGAGATTTCACATGACAGACTGCAAGTCTGCTCCGACTCCTTTCCTATCAGGATTCAAACTTGAGGATGGCGGGGAGACTCCACTGGTTGACATCACACTGTACAAACAACTAGTGGGGAGCTTGTTGTATCTCACACACTCCAAACCAAACCTTTAATATGCAGTTGGTGCAGTTTCCAGGTTCATGCAAGAGCCGCATGAGCTACATTGGAAAGCTGCAAAGCGCATCATTCGATACGTTCATGGCACCATCACCTTTGGGATTCATCATGCAACAAACTCTACATTAGATCTCATCGGGTTTACTGATTCCGACTGGGTTGACAATAACATTGATCACAAGTCCACATCTGGTTACTCACTCAGACTTGGTTCCGGGCCTATCTGTTGGTCGAGCAAGAAGCAAGTTGCCATTGCTCTATCTTCAGCTGAGGTAGAGTACAGAGGGGTAGTTAACATAACCATTCAATCTATGTGGCTACAACATTTTCTCACTGAGTTGGGCATTTAGTTTCATTGGCCAATTGTCATCTGGTGTGACAACTAGAGCACTCTAAAGTTCTGCAGAGATCCAGTTCAGAGGCAACGGACGAATCACATCGAGATCCACATGCACTACATTAGGGACTTAGTACACAAGGGGATCATCGACTTACAGTTCTGTCTTTCAATAGAACAGACGACAAACATCTTCATTAAGACCTTCACTGAGCAGAAGTTCCATTCTCTACGAAGTCGTCTTAGAGTGAAGGACACAGTTGCCCAACAACTATAATTCTTCTTTTTACATACATTGTACCTTGAGGGGGGGTTTTTCCCATGAGGGTTTCCCTCTTTCCTCACTTTATTTTAGTGTATATTGTGTATTTGGGTACCTAACATGGCCTCATTGCTGGGACCCATTCTTTATTTTCACCATAGTGATGTTCATGGGGGGTGTTGGAGTTACTTCACACACACCTAGGATTTATTATTCCTAAGGTTTTTCCTTGTTTATTAGTCATAATTAGTCATTATCCAGTCTCCTATATTTTAGAGGAGAATATTCCACCTAGAGAATATTTTCTTTCAGTTGATACTTCAGTTTGACTAGTTGAGTTGAGTTTAGATGCTGCATTGGTTTTGTCACCATGCAACATGGGGATCATCAACATGCTAATTCGGCCTTGCCTTGGTATCATCACCAGACTGACGCATTAGCCTTGATTCCCCGAGTTAACTCCTCACTACTCTCTGTTCAGTCAGTTAACTGAAGACTAGTTGGCTAGTTAACTCAACTAGGTGACAGTTCACTCCTGTAATTGCATGAGAGACTAGACTAGGTGGAAGTTCACTCTCGTAACTACTGGTGTGTGTCCAGATCACTCTAGACCACCGCTATGGCGCATTGGTTCTCCTCCAGTGCGCACTCATTGAGTTATACATAGTATATCATGTGTAAATTATTCATTATTCACAACGGTTAATGAGAATTCTTTCATTCTTTCTCTCCTTCTTCTTCTTTCTCAAATTCTCTCCGCAAATGTGTGTATTATTGTTTAGCTAGATCTATTCTGTGCAGGTTCAACACATTTACATATTGGACTCTTTATTAGCATGAGGAAAGTCCCAATAACATTTTGTCCACATATCTAATAAGAAAAATATAACCAATCATTAATATGTTAAGTATATATGACATGTAATTATAACTATATTAAAATGATCTATATATGTTGAGGAAAGTAATATAAGACAACATAATAAGTAACTTACATATCTTATCCCCTTCCAACCAATGTTTTCTGAAGTAGTCCAAAAACTTAACTTCGCCAACAATTTTTTCAAAGAATGTTCGCATTGCCTCACTAACGACATCATGATCACGACAACAATGCATTATCTCACCTAGAATTACGTGGCTCTTTCAGGGGAAGATTCCAATTGAAATTCATTTTTTGACCAAGCACGACGAACATGCCAACTGCAAAGGAGGACGTGACAACCCAAAATTTGCCTACAAGAAAAATGATATCTTTCTTGTGTTAATTGAACACGATTAGCATTTAGCAAACAAATATATTCATCATTAAATGTAATAACAAAAAAAATCTAGGTGTACAGGTGCTAATGATAATTCATACATTCATAATGTGCATAATATTTTTCTCACCACAATGCTTTAATTTCTGCTAGTGCATCATCAGTCATGACAACATTCAGTTTCCAATTTGGGCATCTTTTCCTACATGCATCTAGGAGTGGTCTAAGCCACTGGGCTATATCTGATGTTCTATTGCATGAACACACTGCCCATGCAACATGAACATCACTATATTGAGAATCGAAGGCACGAACTGTGTATAATTGATACTACACAAACCAATACAATAATCAACTTCTCAATTTTAGAGTACTAATTATATTGAATGAAACATTGAACTCAATAGAAACATTAAAAAAACTAATTAAACTCACCCCAAATTTGTTTGTGCTAAACGTAGAATCCAAAGCCAACATGTTGTTGTGAAAACACTTGACCATCATATCAAACATCCATTCTGTTTGGATGCCAATTATGAATGGTACATGCTCCCCTTCTGGTCGTTAGTAGAAAAAAAATGATTTTTTCTCTTGTTGATACCACTTGTTAACACTCAAATAATACTTGGGATCTAATTGATACTTATCTTTCAAAAGGCGGTTGAATATATTGGAGACATATTTTCTACATAAATTAAGGTCTCTAGCACCCATCACGGAACCAAAGATCCCATCAAATATATGTTGTTCAAATATTGTATCAACTCGAACACCAAGTCCACATAGTGTATTTATCATTGATTGGATCTCCTTTGAAAGACATGGGGTACTCAAGGACTTTGGATTGCCATATCTATCATATTTTCCATGGCATGACCAACCATTGCAATCCTCATGTAGGTACTCATTATAGGTGATAATTGCAACCCTTGGCATATCATTCACTTGCTTCACTATAAATTTGCATTGACATCCT
>ML853995.1:8987-20851 GCA_009831015.1 Picea engelmannii
TCTGAATCAAAGCGGTATTTCTGTTGCTATTTCGTATATCATTTCTGTGTATGGTGAAGATTATGCTGGATATTTTACTATCATTCTGTCATTTCTAGCATTTCATTTCTGTTCTGCATATTTTATATATCTGGTATCTTGCAGCTACCCTACCCATATGGTGATCTGGACTTACGAATTCTCGTCTATGCATTGGTTATACAGTGGTTTATTAGTTGCTTGACTTAGGTATCTCATAGGTTACTTGCAGGGGTTATTCTTCTTGTACCCTGGGTCAGATAGGGGTCGCACAACATGCAACCTTTATGGAGGATTACCTCTACGGGAGGATCTGACCGACTGGTTGTTAAATCCACAAGGCCCCCTATAATTGATTCTGTTACCTCCAAACTTTAGTGGGGAGTCTCATGTCGCTCTTGGACGAGACATACCTTCTTTAGCGAGGGAGGCCACTCAGCCACTTTAGCCCATTTGGATGCATATTATCCATTTGACTTTTTGGTTTGCTTTTTTATTATTAGTTGACCATAGGATTTTGTGTCGAGTCTTTGTTATCATGGATAATGGANCCCCATGACGTTCATGGGGGAAAATCCCTCTGCTTTCTATAATGGTATGTATAATTATGGTACTCAGTCAATGCCTTGGGTCTCTAATCATTTTTCTCATGGTATGTCTGATATGTCTTCGCACTTACCATCCTCTGTCTCGCTTCCTTATGTGAATACAAGTTTTGGGTTTGGGGGCATGATGCCTCCTTATTATCCCTCTTCGTTTGGTGGGAGTCAAATCCTTCAAACACCTCTTACGGTAAGAGGTTGGAATCTTCCTTCCTATGAATCCACTATGCGAGAAGTAAGTGCCCAACTATACAATCATTCTACTTATTACACTCCTTCCACTTATCCTTCTTCCGCCATGTCGGTTCTTGTGAACACTTTTCCCATGGCTGACCTCCATCTGTCCTCTAGTGTTTCATCCGGGGGAAGTTATTTTTGTAGGATGGGAAACCCCATTCACGGAGTTCCTTCATCTGGGGGAAACATATATCCTCACATGAGTAACCCTTTTCATGATGCTTTCTCTTCACAAGCAACTTCCTCAGTGTCGATGCCCCTACAACCCTCTATGAATCAGTATGGAGGAGGATATTATCCTGTCGGACAGGGACAGGGTGTAAACCAGGATCCTTCCTAGCCTGCAATTTCTCAGAACCAATATTTCCTTGGACTTTGATCTCGAATGCGACAATTCACCACCTCCGCAAGCTCAGTCACTATGTGTCATACTGGAATTATATCACCAACCTCTGTTAGTCATGTTGGAGATTGGTCGACAACCTCTGCAAGTCATGTTGAAAACCTGTAACCAGTTGCTACAAGTCATTATGGAGGCACAAGTCCAATCACTACATGTCATACTGGCATTACATCACCAACCTCTAATAGTCATGTTGGAGATTGGCCGACAACCTCTGCGATTCATGTTGAAGACCTGCAACCAGCCACCGCAAGTCATGCTAGAGGAAAAAGTCCAGTCACTACATGTCATACTGGCATTATATCATCAACCTCTGCTAGTCATGTTGGAGATTGGTCGACAACCTCTGTGATTCATGTTGAAGACCTGCAACCAGCCACTGAAATTCATGTTGGGGGCACATGTCTGGTCACTGCCAGTCACACTGCACATACATCACCAACCTCTACTAGTCATGTTGGGGATCCATCGCCAACCTCTATGAGTCATGTTGGAGATTTGCTACGAGCCTCTGCAAGTCATGCTGGGAGCATGTCACCAACCACTGCAAGTCATGTTGGGGGAATTCATATGATTGAGAATCCTATATGTCTCAGACGTAAGCCTAGATTCCTTTGCAGGACTTGTGAAGGAAGTCACCTTACTTGTTTGTGTCCTATTACTATTGGGATACCAGAAGCGTGGGGCTCACTTAAGGGCCCTTCAGGTTCTAAGGCATCTATGGTTTCACAACACTCTGTTCCTTCTTCGGTTGATACAACAGTCATGCCGATGAAATATTCGGCTGACATCCCTTTTCCTTTAGGGTCTAATGCATCTATTGAACTTGTTGTCTTGCATATTGTTCAACCAATGGTTGTTTCGATGCAATCTTCGACCGAAAACACTCTTGTTTTTGGGGGTGACGCACCTCTTGACCTTGTTGTCTTGCATCGTATTCAACCAATGGTTGAGGAAGTGGTCGTGTTGATGCAATATTCGGTTGAACCCACTCTTCTCTTGGAGAGTGACAAGTCTAAGGGAGTAGTCACGTCGATGCAATTTTTGGTCGATCCCGCTCTTATGATTCTAGTTCTATACCTTCTATGCCATGTCCTTAGAATTTCTAGTACTTCACCTTCTGAACAAGAGAGATTTTTACTCTTCTCGAATTCTCTCCCTCCAAGTCTTGACAAGGTTCCCTTTGATTGGGATGGTCTGGTGGGGTATCCAATGCCTCTGCCTATGTCTTTTCTAGGAAGATACAATAACTGATACAACACGGAGATGATAACCTCTGTTAGCACTTTTCTCTCCTTGACTTGGAGAGCTTTGGATCTTCCCAAGATTGTGTTGGTTCTTAGTAAGATATCGACATTCCACAGAAGGTCCACATGGGAGCCTTGGCCTCCCTCGTGACTTGCCACCTAGAATCTCCCTAACGAGTCTAAGTTAAGCTCTTTTCCAACTCGTTTAAAAAAAAGTGAAAACATTGTCGAGTGATTTGTCCCTTTCACACTCGTTAAATTGGATTTGAAAGGTCGTGAGTATTAGTTAATCTCTTTTCCGACTTGTCTAAAAACCTAAAATATTGCCGAGTGATTTGTCCCTTTCACACTCATTAAATTGGATTTGAAAGGTCATGAGTCTTAGTTAATCTCTTTTCTGACTCGTTACCAAAAATAGAAAAGATCGTTGAGTGAAGTTGTATTTTTCACACTCGTAAATTGGACTTGAAAAGACATCTATTTGGCACAAGTTTATCCCTTTTTCACACCAAGTATATTAAAAGACATAAAAAGGACATTTTTTGGCATTAAGTTGTGATTGCATCTCATTCCCTTGCTTGCAGTATTGAGCCTTTCGTCGATTCTCGCTTTGCGTTATAAAGAGATTGCCTAATCAATTTTTTCATCCTCAACCAAGCAGAGCCTTGTTTATATCCTTCGCAATTTGACACCCTATACCCTAGAGGGAACATCACCCCGAGTGTCCATCTCCCGCATGCATTTCCTTTGCATTAATCATAGGTACGTTCCACTGCTGGAACTAGTTTTTCTTACTTGCGACACTCGTTTCCTCCTATGTATCATAACATTCATTTGTTATGAAAAAAAAAAAGACGGGCGGGAAGGGAGTACTATATTATAATTGGCAGCAGTCATGTCACCTTTGAACAGAGCATAAAATTATTGAGTCCTTGTATCATCATAATTTTGGGTTTAGCATGGCCTTAGGAAGCTGATCTCATTACATATTTTTTCTCTACCTATTGGTTACTCTTCTAGTCCCTAGAGAGAACATTATTGATGCCTCCTACATCAAATAGTTACATCATTGAGTCTATGCTGCCAAAGTCCACCACATGTCTCATGCTCTTGTTCAAAGGAAGTCTTTCAACATGTGTTGGCCATTCCTCAAAACTCTTGACTTTGCATGTCGGACATACCCTCAATTTGTCTCAGAATCACATGATACTATGGTCTTATCATGCACCCTGGCCCTACTTTCATCATTGGTAGGTCACCTTGAACCCAACAATTGACATTTCATCATTGGTCATTGACTGAGTGGTTTCCCTTGTGTTCGATGGCAAGACATCTATTCACACTTTGGGATTCGTGCAGTGCCTTGGATGCCATTAGCCTTATTGGTGGTTTCCTCGCCTTTGTCAGCAGTTTTCATCATTGGCTGTTATTCAGAGGGTCTTTTTCATATACCCCTTGCACTTGGTACACGTGAAAGATGCAGAGGGTTGTTGGTTCGTGAACATGTTCTTCGTTCGATCTCCACCAAATCATGAAGCTCCTTCTTTTTTCCTCGTGCTGACTGATGAGAGATGCCTTAATGCTCTCCTTTCAGCAGGTCTCTTTCCATCAACCTCAACTCATTTATTCTGGATATGGGACCTAGAGTTTTATGAGTACCTTGAGTCTTGCAGTCATTAGTGGCATTCTCTCTCGCCATTGGCAGATGAGAATACATCAATGTATCTTGATCAATGGATTCCTCAAGTGTTCGACATCGACTCCTTTATTCACACTTGTAGGAATGTACTCAGTGTCTTGATACCTACTTTCATTATTGGTAGGTTGTCTCACGTTTGTTAATGGTATACCTCAATGAACGATAATCAAACGATGTCTCATTGTGTTCAAACTCAACTCCTTTATTCACATGATGTAGACTTGCACCCTTGGCGGATAATGTAGAAGACTTGAAGACATCTCTATTTGGTTGCAACTTTCCTAACTTGTTTCTTCCTTTTCATTGGACCAGTACCTATATGACTTCAGTGATCATCAAAGATCAAGATTATACTCCATGGTATACAAATATCTTCAGATTAGTTTTGAGACTAGTTTCACTGGGCCTTGTTCATGACTATGACATCTTTTGGCATATAACCGCATTTGTATTTGCCTATTCATGGACATGGACACTTATTTGGTATATTTTCCACATGGATCTGCATTGTATTCTTGGTAGCCATGTATGCAAAGTCAGTACATAATGTAATGAACAATCGAATTCGTCTAGCTGGTTCTCTACCACTCCACTCCTGGGTTATTTATAATGTATTTAAGTCATCACAGATACTCCTTTGATCTCACACATTAGGGGGCATCTGTTATAGCAAGATTTTCCTCACCATTGCTATCTTTCAAAGACGACCTTTTTCCATTTCCCTATGCAGACTTGTCATCCCTTTTTGATGAATCCAGAGCTAAAAATACACAGTTTTCCACATATACACACCCTATCTGCTATACATCATTTGTATATGTTGGATACTCCACTACAGCCCATGTACATTGCGATTTGTGCCAAAAAATACAAAATGGAGTCAGGTTTCCATGTCACGATAGGAGATCTCTGATCCTTGGCCTTCCACATACTGGAAACATTCTGACTCAGCCCTTTAGTTGCATTTTGAAGACTATAAAAGCACAAATTCGAGCTATGGAAAAAAGGAGAAAGCATTCAAATTTGAGAGCAAAGTTACTTTGGAGAAATTACTTCATATTGAGTCTGCATCCCTTTGTCCCTCAAGTCTGAACATAGTGTTCAACCCCCAAGCTCTTTCCCTATTGTTGAGAGAACCTCATTGCCTCTCTTCTATGAGCTTGCCTTTGGTGGAGGATTGAAGTGGTGGAGGCCCAGTTGGAAGGAACTTGGTTTCTTGCTTTCGAACCATACCGACACTGAAGTTTGTAATGATGTCACTTCTGCTGATCAATTATTAATAGAAATACTCCTTTCTCATCTTATTGGTATCGTGCAAATATATGATTATTATCCATGGGCATGTTTGTAATGTTTATTAATGGATTATGTTAGCTAATGTTCTAACCCCTTTATAGTATCACTATGTACTTGCTCTTCTTTTTTGTTGAGAACTTGTTGCAGGTATAAATCTTTGGGTCGAAGTGCTCAACGGTGGAACATCATCAAACGTTGGATTGAGGTAGGCCTCTTTCTTATCTTGCACATTAGTTTTTATAGCATATAATGGAATTGAGTTGATTTCTGCAGTCATACCTGTTTGTTGTGGTTTACCCTTGGCCATAAAGAGTTTTTCTCTCGTAACAGTGGTAGAGCTCGTGAGTTGGAGTCGAAGAATTGTATGTGTACCAACCAACAACAGGTTTGAAACCGTAACAAAATTACTTGTCATGCTAGTAAAATGGTTCATAGGTATTGTATAAGAAGTATAAGTAATAGGTATGTGTGATGACGTAGGTTGGTTTGGACTCATACCTAGTTTATCAAAATTATCATGTTAAGAACGGACTGGGACTGAACTAGGATTAAAAATTCCATAATTTTGAATCGGGGTTCTAAATAATTCACTGTGAAATGGTGGATCATCCACACCGGACTCTACGAAAGGTCTCGAAGGTATTCTAGTATAGTCTTCATCAACAACATCTCCCAAAGGGTTTATTTAGAGAAAAATTGTGTCTTGAATAAAATTCAATAACGGATTTACAGGGAGTGATGATTCAACCAATGGAGTATAAATCTCGATCACAAAGGATATGTCGTTATTGATTTCTCCTTCTAGAGAAAGAACCTCAAGTGAATTAGGAAGAAAGGGGGCGTATTCTTCCGGTTCTTCCAGAGGAAATCCTTGCATCCTACGTGAATGGCAAGGGCTGATGTTGACCACACCCAATAAAGAATAAAAAAGATCTATGGCCAACTAAAGAAAACAAACAACACTTCACTAATAAAATATGGATATCAAGCATACAAACAAACCTTCTTATTTGGAAATCACTAATTGGTGATGAAATCCAATATCGTGAGATCAAGACAAGAAGGGGTTGGGATAAAGTGGGTGGAAAAGTTATGTTGACTGCCTGCTTAATAAATTTACACCCTGGTGCAAGCTCCCACACATAATCATGGGTATACACTCCAGGGATCCCGAGTGAGTTTAGCCAACGTCAATTCCAGGTATCATGAAGACTTTCCCCTCCACAATCACCTCATGTGAAGACCCTAAAGAGATAGGCTACTAAGGTTACCAATTACAACAATGATGCCTAGGGAAGCAATCAACAGTCTGATATACGTGCAAGGGCATGGTATCTAATCTCGAAATCTTCTCGAGAAGGTCCGCACATTATTTTCTTCTCAAGTGAGCCCCAATAATACGCGCATTCACTACACTAGGACCAACAAAGCATGGTGAGTAACTATGATGGCATTAATGGGACCTCGTGATTGACCCTTGTGTTAGAAGGGCTTCCCAAGGAAAAATGTAGCAAGTGGATTTAACTCTCCCCATCACAAGATATTATTGTGTGTTTTGATGCTTTGGAGAGTATTCCTCACAACCTATTCCAAAGCGCTATCCCTAGCTAATGTTGGTGTATAAGAGTTCTAGAAAATAAAAATTACTAGATAAATTTTAAATTATGCTTAATTTTAATGGTTGTTGTTTAACTCAAAAAGGAAGCATAGATGAAACTAATGAAGTGATTGACCTTGACTCAACAATATGCAAAGAGAGATGATATGCAATATTTTTGTTCGATGAACTCTAATTACATAAGAGAGAAGGTTTTCTTTTTGCCAGAATACAACAAGTTGCGAAATACAATTCCTGTAAAGTTTGAACAATCTTGATGTCAAACAATCAAAGCTATCAAATTTTCCAATTTTCTCTTTTTAAACAAAAGCTTGAATTCAAAAAGTTTATTCTAAACACTACAAATAGAAAGATAATTTTCAATTATTTTTCTTTTCAAATAAAAACATAGATCTGAATAAAAAAAAGAAAAAGTTGTTCAAGAAAATGAATGCACTCACAACGCAATTCCCCAAACTTAACTCATAATGCAACCAAATATGTAAAAACAAGAAAACTTATTTGTTTAATCAAATCAAGAATCATTTTCTAATCAACAACAATCCAAAACTCACAAAAAATCATTAACAACTTAACTGACAAGAACTCAAGGATGAAACCTAGAGAATATACCCTTGCAACAATAAGTGAAAGATAGAACTTTGAGGCTTATGAAAAATACTCTCAACACTTGAGAAATGATCAAAATCAGTTAAAAAATGCAAACCAAAGTGTGAATAATCATTCAACAGGACCAAAACTTCACTCCAAGAAATGATAAAAAATCTAGGAAAAGAGAAAAATTGATTGTCACTCAAAACAATTCTTCAAGAATCGTCTCAGGAAGCAGAAGGACACAGAGGCAATAGAAATACATAGTACGACATCGTTGCACTGGTTTTCACAGCAAGGTGCGATGATGACTGAAAATTAAGAAAAAATGAACAGAGGACAAGCTTTTTCAATGGACTTTGAAGACCTGAGAGTCAACATGGATCACCCAATGACTCAGAGAATGAAAAAACAACCAAAAGTAGGCAAGCCAAAATAAAAAAGGAAGAAAACACAAAAATAGGACGTTCCCTAGTATGGTCACCAATTTTTTTACTGGAAAAATCGGTAAGTGCTGACACAAACTAATCTCCCTAACTTTAACAAGAAATTAGAACAAAACATAGCAGGATACAAGCTTCTCCTTAGATTTCACTGTAATGTAAACTAGTTCAATGAGGGATAAATGACATACTGTTTAAATGTCGTTTGATCCTCGCTAGTGTCGTCTTTGATCCATCCTTAGATTTGTGGGATGTTGAACCTGTTAAGAAGAAAAAACCAACAAAGAGAGAGAGCAACGATATATATATTCCAACGAAACCTATGCACAAGATCAAGGAGTTATGCAATAAAAATGGAGACACTTTTATAGGGAAGAAATGTATCACTGCATTATATTGATGAAAGTGGAGAATACAACCTATACCTTGATTTTGCAAGGTCCCTTCCAATGGACTTTTTCCTCAACAAACACACCTTTGATCCAATGCCTTTGATGAAGAGTATTCACAACTTGACTTGGGAAGCTAAAGCAAAGATATCACAAGTATAATCTTCAACAAAATTATTCATGCATAAGCCAACCTAGCCTTTCTCATGAGAGATCCCTTCTTATATAAAGTGAAGAAGAAGGGATTAGGATGATCCCACTAAATCATAGAAGCAGGTGAGATCCAAGCTAATTGGAGGCCACTTCATCCTTTCGAAGATTCCATTCTAGAACCTTCGATAAATTCTTCTTTTTCCTTCGTTTAAACATCATCACACCCTAAACATGAGCAACCTGCGACGATGTCACAAGCCACTTTGGTGCAACATGCGACGATATGACATCGTCGCACCCTTAATACTGGAAATGTGTGATGATCTCTCTTGATATGGTTTTTCAATAAGGAAAAGGTAATTTCACCTCTCAGGGAAAGTCTTGTTTCTTCAATAGCCTTCAGGGAATATGAAAATGGTCTTTCTTATAACTGGTGATACACATATCATCAATGGTTACTAGGGTGACAAAAATAATGTGTAATAGAAAATATAACAAAAAAGACCAAGGTAAATGCTCTATTCAATTTTAGTTCATAGGCCAACCTCATAACAACTAATCTAGTCAGCAAGCTTGGGTTGGAAATTCATGATCATCCTAGCCCATATCTGTTGGGATGAGTAAAAAAGGATGTAAAACTCAAGGTCACGAATAATGTAAGACCAAATTTGCTACAAGTGTATATTTTTTTGATGAAGTGGATTTGGATGTACCATCCCTTGATGTGTGTGGTGTAGTGTTTGGACGCCTCTACGTGTATATGAGGGATGTGATCTTCATGAGGAGAGAAAACTAGTATCACCTGATTAGAGATAGGAAATATTACATTATCAACACACATAAAGGTAATTCAAATATCTCTCTGGTAAGTGCCAAATAAGCCAAAAGGTTGACTAGTTCTAGAAAGAAGTATGCATTGTTGTTATTAACAGAGAATCAATTGAGTGATTAATTGATTAGAGTAAAGGCATACTTGGAGGGATGTACTAAAGAGTAGAAGAATTAGTTGGAGGAGTTGTTGAGGGCATATGGGGGAGTGTTCCATAATCCTAAAGGGTTACCACATAAGAGGGAAGTGGAGCATGAGGTACATACATTGTTTCTTGAATCCCCATTACCAAATATTGGGATATATAGATAGTATGTTCTAGAAGTAGACAGAGTGAAGAAATAGTTGTAGTAGTTTTTGGAGTAGGGAGTAATTTGACCAAGCGTCTCACCTTGTCGATCACCTATCATCATAGTACCCAAGAATGATGGGACTTGGTGAATGTTTTATCAGCTAAAAATATTTGAACAACATCACATTGAATAATCGATACCCTCTGCCCAGGACCAATGATTTGTGAGATCAATTGTAGCATGCCAAGTACTTCACTAAGTTGGATCTCAAATCAAGATACCACCAAGTACATGTTAAAGAAGAAGACACCTAGAAGACCTCCTTCAAGGTAATGAAAGGTCTATATAAATGGTTGGGCATGCCTTTTGGTTTATGTAATGCTCCAACTACATTTATGTGACTCATGCATGATGTGTTTCATCCCTATTTAGATCCTTTTGTAATAGTGTATTTGGATGACATATTCATTTAGATCTCTACCTAGGAAAGCATATCTCACATCTCATGTAGGTGTTAGAGACTCTGAAAAAGCATCAGTAGTTGGCTAACCTCAAGAAATGTGAATTTTCTCACTAGTCGTTGGTGCATTTGGGGTACATGATCACTAGAGGGGAATTCAAGATAGATCCCACGAAGACGAAGGCCATACTCAAGTGGCTAGTTCCTATTAATGTCATTGATGTTAGGATCTTTTTTGGGGTAGTGCAGTACCTATGGAAGTTCATAGAATCCTTTTTAACGGTCGATGTGCCACTCCATTCCATAACAACTAGTGGTAAGAGTTTCCAGTGGGGAAAGAAGTAGTAGAATTTTTTTGATGAGATGAAATGAAAGATTAGTCAAGAACCAATCCTTGCATTTCCTAACTTGTATAAGCCTTCAAATTGGAGACATATGCAAGTGGATATGTTATGGGAGTGGTCTTGATGCAGGGAGGTAAGCGAGTATGTTATCATTATGAAATGTTTCATGGGGGAGTCCTGAACTACCCTACATATGATAAGGAACTCTATGCCCTGGTTCAGGTTGTTAAGAAGTGGAAGCATTATCTAATGGCCAAGGAAACCATTATCCAAATGAATCACTATCCATTGCAATATTTGTAGGCCCAAAGTAAGCTTCAACAAACCATACACTACAAGTGGATGGGGTTTTTGTAGCAATTTCATCTAGTCATGAAATATAACAAGGGTATCACTAATAAGTTGGCAGGTATGCTTTCAAGGCCACCCACATCCAATATTACATCTTTAGGAACTCTTATGCACATGGAGCTTTTTACCCATGATGCATACAAAGAGGTATACACAAAAGATGATGACTTTAAAGAGGTGTTTCGACAACTATAGGGCCAAATTCATGTCTAAGTAGGTAACAATAAGACTGAATATCATCTCCAGAAGGGGTTTCTCTACAAGGTAGACAATATCTATGCCCTTAAAGGTGAAAGATTACAGCTTATTAGAGAGGCTGGGAAGACAGTTGCCAACTTATAAAGGTATGTGTATTGGCCCAAAATGAAAGAAGATGTTGCTTGGTATATTAGAGGATATGTAATTTGTTATACCAACAACCCCAATAATAGAAAGTAAGGTTTATACCATCCCTTACCTGTACCCACTTGACCCTGGGAAAGCATTTCCATGGACTTTTCGGGTACAAGAAGGGACATGACTATATGTTCGTGGTAGTTGATAGGTTCAACAAGATGTGCATTCATATTCCTTATAAAAATATCATCAAAGAACAAGAAGCATCAAACACGTTCTTTGAATATGTCTAGGTGCACTTTGGGATACCAAGGAGCATCATCTCAAATACATATACCATATTTCTCAGTTCCTTTTGGACTACACTTTGGGAAAAGATGGATACCAATTTGAACATATATACAACTTTCCTTCCATAGACAAAGACAACCAACATGACTTTGGTTCAACTTTTGAGGGGTTACAATTAGAAGCATCCAAAGACCTATGATGAAATCTTATCTATATTCAACACTCTTATAACATAACAGACCATACTTCTATCAATAAGTCCCC
>ML853997.1:48501-63796 GCA_009831015.1 Picea engelmannii
AAACAACAATGAAGTCACTCATGGCACTGAATTAATCTCACAGCACTCCAGAAGGGCAAAAAACTATACAAAGTAACCAAAAATTGAAAGGTGCTTTACATCAGCTTGATGCGTGCACATGCGCGGGACAAAAACGTGTTTTGTGCGCATGCGCACCCGATGCACGACTATCGACACAAAAAGCCGCGCATCTGCTAATACGGTGCATTAATTGCATAGGTTGGCCTCTCGACCACCTACAGACCGGCCACCAAGGTGATTTGACCCTCAAATCAGAGTCGGCTCTACAAAAACGGTGGATTAAATGACCTAAGTGAACCCTAATGCGCCCCTATTCACACCTGGAGAAGGTTACAGAACCGCCCTTGGAACTGCTATAAAAGGCTGTGAGGACTCGTTGTTTCAAGGGGGAATTCAAAGCATCGTTACGCTGTACAGATGACTCAGAGCTCATCCTTTGACAAACAACTCATCAGCAGTGTAACCCAGAGTTCTTTCATCACTCAGTTCAGTTCTATTCAGTTGTAAGGAAAGCATTGTGTTGAGGGCCCCGAAGAGCCTTCCGCTGGAGGGAGAAGGAACCCCTGGTCCCTCTCTTCTGCGTGCTCTCTGGTTTCAATAAAGCACCTGCCTAAAACCTTTGATGACACTTGTGTCTGATGTTTAATGTTCTTTGTCCATTTTCGTAGTATTATTTGCTTTCAGTTCATAGTTAGATTATAGTTTGTTTTTGTTTATATTAACCCTTTTGCTCCACAACATCCTGTTCTGCCTTGCCAAGCCCAACAGGGCATGCTAGCGTTCCTATTTTTTCTCACCCGGTGACGATTCGAACGAGAACAATGAGGTTTAACTCTTCTTGCTTTGTATCGATTTCTTCTAGACAACCATCCAGACCATCATCAAAAGATAAGATGCAATTTCCCAGATCTTGGTCTGCAATGTAAATAGGGAATTTGTTTGGGTTTTGAGGGTCACTGACCGTATATGCTAATCTTGTTTCTCTGTACAACCAAGTGAACTGACCACCGAACATAGGTATTGTGGCATAAGTCATGTCCAACTGTAGATAACCCCCCAACTTGGCTCCCCATGACCTAGATAACAACATGCCATACCTGGGGGGAATATCTGCGATAACCACATCCATCAGGATACTTTTAACCAGGACTTGCGCCAGGGTAACTACCAGATCCTTTATCATCCCCATACATTTTACCTTCCTCGAGTCAAAATATTATAGATTTCCATAAGGTCTTGTGATCTGGAGACCCAACTTCTCCATTATAATCTTGGGCATAACATTATGGGAAGCTCTGGAATCTAACATACAATTATGCAACAATTGATCATATACATTCAGAGTGATATAAAAGGGAGCAATGTTGTCTTTGGACCCTTCAAAATGGGGACCAAAAGTGATGTTAGGTATATCATCTTCCAATTTTATAACATCAGAATGGCTTTCTAGTTCAGAGACACCCATCATTTTGGTAATTTGCTTGCGATAAACAGGGTTTTTCGCTAATTCCACCAAAGGGATTGGTATCTTAATTTTGTTTAACTCATTTTCAAAACTAAAATCTCCACTCACCTTGTCTGTTTATCCAGTTGAGACTTCTGAATTATTCCTTTCTGACTTATTTGTCTGGACAACTTTATGATTCATGGTCCTAGTTAAATATGTAGCTTTATTTACAGGTTCAGTTTCGTGTGTTTGAGTTCCAACTTTTTCCACCTCGAACTCTTGAGTGCTTACTCTTCTAGTTTTGTTTTTGGGTAATGGGGTCTCGTCCGAAGGAAGCTCATAATCTTGGCCTCTTTGAAGTATTTTCTTGGGTTGAGTCGTAGAGGTGGGCTTATTCTTAGATCTTAGGTTATACTTTGGTTGAAAATCGACCATCATTATCTCGGTTTCTGGTTGAGATTCACAGAGATCAGTGTGATCACCTTCTTCACCTTCCTTTGACGATTGTGGAATGTGTAAATATTTTTCATAGTTCTCGCGAGTCAGATATGGTTGACTACAGTCATCACTGAAGTTCGTGATGTCATTATCTGAATCTCCGTAGTCTTGAAAATCGTTCGCTCCTATAAAAATTTCAATCTTTAAAGGAGCCTGTATCTTTTGATCCTCATTTTTTATTTGTCTTTGTTGATTAGGAGGGTTTTGATTCCTCTTGAAATCTTTTTTGGGGTAAGAGTCAGCCTTGGCCTGTTCGAGTTCCATTCTGGATATTTTATTTGATAGTTCTTTGATCACTCTAGCCATATCGTCTACCCTATCGTCTAAGGATCTATTGTACCTTGAAGGACCTGCTTGTTCTCTGAATCGCTTGGTCTCTCGGTTTCCAGTCTCTACTCTAGCCTTAAGTTTACCCGAAACCATCATATTGGATTCTATCTCTACCGCATCATCCTGCATACGGTTTAAGGTGGTTCCCCTTCGCTCTCGCAAAAGTAGTGCGAAATATGGCTCGAAAGCTCCGACGAAAGTCACTTTGGCCGCGGGTTGGGATGGTTTGACCTCAGCTGGGATTTTATTGTACAAATTATTGAATCTCTGAATGAATTCAGTGACTGTTTGTGAGCTCGTTTTCTTCAAAGACCCAAATTCGGTTAGATAATAGAGATGGTCTTTACGCTTGCCCCATTGTCTGAGGAAAGCATCTTCCAATGCATCATATGACAGGATAGAAGCTGCAGGCATGCTTCGAAACCAAGTTCGGACCTATCCTTCAAAATTTTGGACAAAGAGTCTCGAATATACATCCTCGTGATTGATACCGAAGATATATGCGAATTGGTTGAAAAAATTAATATGTTCGGCCGCAGTCAGATCCCCCTCTCCGGTGAATTTCGGTAAATTTTTTATGTAATTTTCTGGAAGATCATGTAGAGGGATGGGAAATACTAATGGAGCGTATCTGGCCGCGACTTTCACAAAAACTTTGGTAGGGGGGGCAGGCCCTTGACCTCCACCTCCTCCTAGAGGGACACCTTCACCTCCTCCTAGAGGGACTCCTCCCCCTCCTCCTCCGATAAACCCTCCGCCTCCTCCTATGAACCCTCCACCTCCTCCTCCGGCAGCTGCCATCGTTGTTTATGGAAATTTATAAAGGGGGTTTTGGAAAATTAAAAGGGAATCTTTATTTTCTTCGCGAAGAGGAAAATCTGATGAGGAAAGATAAGGGACGCGAGGACTCGATTCCTCAGATTTGCAAGAGACGGAATTGGGAAAACCGATGGGTGTGAGAAATGAGTGTGTAACACACTCTTCGAAATTTGGTGAAGTCAGGAGATTCAACTGAAGAAAGGAAGGTATTTTAAATCCGACGAACTTTCAAGCGGGTCCTTTCCCTTGTGTGCTAAGGGGATTGCTGGATGAATCTCACTCCTAACTTCAAAATGGATTGGCGTTGAATATTTAGTGCCCAAGAGAGGACTGAGTGAAGTTGAGGATTCAGAAGGAATCTCATCCTTCAGTGATGGGGTTTCAGGTTTGTAAACTGAAGCGGTTGGCTTAAAAGATCCTCTCACCCTTAGAATTTTTTCGGGATCGATAACGAGCGTAATCTGCGTACCATCCAGGTTTTGTCTGGTATTCCTTCAACTGAATGCCAGTTTATTTCTCGTGGAGTCGCCAAGTGAAAGATAAAAATCCTTCAAAGGTGTGTACTCATTGTTCACTATCAATGGGTAACATTTTCAATGAAAAACAATTGTCGTTTTCCCAGGGAAAAAGATTTCGTAACTTCTGTCCCCAACAACGGCGCCAGAAAGATGTTGTTCTTGAGTCTGTACTTAAGGAAAACGTACAGTGTCAAGGCATCCTAAAAGTGGGTGATAGGTGTATAAGAGGGAAATGTAAACCTTCGGTGAAGGAAACTAGGGGAGATTTCTACGTTGGTGTTGTCTAGCTTCCAACTGTTCCTGGGTAGTTATGTCTCATTCAATGGCTGTCCATGATTGTTCAAGCTCGGCCCGATTAGTTTTCATTTTAAGAATGATGTCGAAGATATTTAAGGCAATGTGCATTTGATTCGATAGTCCGGGTTCAATGTTAGGTTGAGTTGGTGCAGGAACTGTCATGGGGGAACAATAAAGGTAGGAAAAACTTTAAAATCGATTAAGTGTTGTCTCAGTTGGGTCGCATAAAAGAGAATTTACGATTGCAAATATAAAATATGAATACAAATCTAAGGCTCTTTCCCGTAACTGTATTATATTTTAATAAAAGCTGTGAAGTGGGGGAAAAACATCCAGCTGTATATAACACAAGGCTCCCGTCAAAGGGAACTCTGACATATAAACAGAAGAGGAAAATAGTAAGGAAACAACCGATGTAGCATAGAATATATGTAGAATTCTGAAAATGAAGATTGGTCTTACACCCGCTGATAGTTGGTGCAGAGGAAATACAATAAACAATTATAGAAAACCAAAATTCATTCGTTATAGTAGTGGTTGTACTAAAGTATAATGAAGCACATCAGTTAAGAATATGAAATGAAATGGAAAATTGAGATACAAGGAAGCAAACTTGTAATACAGTAGTGAGGGAATCGAGAATCTCTAGATCTGCTTGTATTAACTTTCAATGTAAAAACTCTATTACAAATGACTCAAAAAGGTCCAGCCCTGTTTATTTCTTTCTGGAATATATTTATACAATTTTTTACAAAGAAGGTAGAATCTCAATAGTCGCAAAATTTCAGTTATAACTGAGAAGAGAGAAATCGCTCCATTTCGCCTACTCTATCTTCACTTGGTGCCAGTTGTTTGTCGTCGCGTGGACTCGGTACATGCGATACATCTTTCCACTAGCTGGGATATGAGCTATGATGGTTTTGCTTGATAGCTGGCCTCGACAAAGTAACATTCTCGGGCTAACTGCTGCAACTTGTCCTCCATCTGTGAGTCGATGATGTTGAGGGCACTTAGTTGTGCACTGGGTTTGATCATGTACTTATCAACTTGGGCTATGTCCACCATATTCATCTGAGAGATATCAGCCGAATATCTTTCCTCCTTATCTCTTAGATCAAGTGAGATTTGTTCTAGATTTAGTTGCATCTACGCTTCGACATTGCCTCCAGTGTCAATGCCCAATAGCTCGTCGTCTATAGAATTAAAGGTTTCTTCTAGGGAATTGGTTACCTTTTGGGCTTGCTCCTTGCCCATGGCGATGTTGTGCTCCCACTCCTTCAACTGAATATTTCCTCAGGTTTTATCCGAAATGGTGAACCTGGGAGTACCCATCGAAACCCGGTTTTTCGTGGCTATTACCGCCTCCTGGAAGGCGAACCGAGCTGCTCCTGCATCCCTTTCTCTGACCGATAAATTCTCAGAAACTTGATTGATCAACAGACAGTGTTCCTGGATTGCTCCCACCTTAGCGAGAAAATTCTGCTGTGTCGAAGATATTCTGCTCTGAATCTCGCTCGCTTTGGATTTAAATATCCCGAGGTCTAACATTATGCTCTCAGTGATTTCTACCTGAGCCCACAGCTGTTCAATCAAACTACTCTGTTGGCTCGCTTGCGTCTAACCATCCTGTACCACCAACTATGCTTGCTCAAGCTTAGCTTTGAGCACCTCTATTTCATTTTTGTTGACCAATCTGGCATGTTCTATTTCCACTCTCGCCTGACCTTTAGCATTGTCCACGGCAGTGGCCAATCTAGCTTCAAGAGTCCTGATTAGGCAATTCTTTCTTTTAAGTTGGTTCTTCAAAAGTTCGACTGAGAATTGGTTCGCTGAGGCATACACCCCTAGCGTCCCTGCAATTTCAGTGGCGAATTGCTCGTTCTTTTTATCGTTTCCATCTGTCATAACCTTATACTTTTTGGCAGTCAACTCTCCTTCTTGGTAGAATTCTCTTTTTACTACTACTTTTCTCTTTTTATCAAAGAAAAACTCGTTCGGAGGGAGTTCTTCTTCTCTTATGGGCCTCAACTCCTCATTAAATATCCATCCTTCTTCTATGTTTCCCTGCGTCGACTACAAGGGGGTGATAGATGTGATGGGTTCTCTGATCTATTTTGCCGATTTTCCTGGGGTGTCAACCGGGTTCTGCTTCTTTGATGGTTCTGGGGTCTTTATCTCAGTCTCTGGATTCTATTTCTTTGGTGGGTCAGGAGTCTTTTCCTCTGCTTCTGGACTCTTTGTTTGTTCCTCCTTGTCCTGGTGTTTTCCCTGGTCAGGAGTTTCATATTTAGAACCTTCAGCATCCTTTTGTTTCATTTCCGAAATATCGAGACCCTCACCGCGCAGTACAACGGGGAGACAACTACGTCGGTGTCCCTGGAACTTCAATGCCTCGACTCTATCCTCGGGTGGCAGGTATTGAATCCGGACTAGAATTTCCTCATAAGACCTCGCTCCTCGGAAAACATCATCCGGGGGTGAATTCTCATGTTCAAATCTTTTTAGCCCGCAATTTGCCAAATGATTGCTCACGACGCTCTGTGGATCGTGCTTCTTGTATTCGATGGAGACCAAATTTAGGTCTTCCATGGAAGCGGACTCGGCCTTGGCATGCCCAAAATCTAATAAAGAATAAAAATTTAAACGAATGGGAAAATACGGCCACACCTTCTTCGAATACCCTTGAGCTATTTACTTACACCGCCAATTACTATCTATCGGGCGACCTCGCGCCAAGCCAATTTGTCAGGAATGAACAATGGCAGCGCATGCGGGGGAACAGAGGCCCCAAAAACCCTAAGGTATGAAGACTTTTCCTCCACGTACCAATCCGCTATGTTGCTAAGATTTGTCGCAATGTTGTCCGAGATACGAGGTGGTGGGTGACCAAAAATGGTGATGTGCAAGGGCACCATCACCTAGTTAAAAATTTCATATGTGAACTTCTCTGCTTTGTTTTCCCATAGATTTTCATGGTATACATGTATGGGTTTGTCTTCGATCGGAGTCCATCCCCAGCTCATTAATGGAAATGGTGTCATAGAACAGATTGCGCCCATAATGTATGCGAACATGAAGAACGATGACGCCTTCCCACTCTCCTTCTGCTCCCGATACTTTGTGACCCGATTGGCCAAGCTATCCGAAAGCATCCTTGCCCAGTTAAAAGAGAAACCTTCTACGACCCAAAACATTAGAGGCACCCACGCTAGGTAAAAATGTGATGTGTCCTCTCTCCTGTATAACCGGCATGTCATCATGGCCACATATTTATACTGTGGTTCCAACGAAGCGATTGAATAAACGCCTTGGTCATTAGCTCTGAAATTCGCGGTGTGCGAATCCCAATCCTTTATCAAACCATACATGGTTTTATCATACTGTGTGCACTCCTTCTCCTTGAATTCCTCCAGGAACTCAGCGCCATATGTGTATTCGGACGTCGTAGGTAGATTATACATGGTTTGTAGATGCTCAGGCCTAAAAGTCCCTATAGTGACTCTCTTCTCATTCATGATAGTCCTGGTCGGTATGTCCACATGATCCAATGCCCATTAGACCATGTCATAATATGGAAGAAACCGTGGTCGGGCTGCTACTCTGTGCATTCCGGATTGGACGACTATTTTGTACTTGGTGTTTAGATCATCTTTTTCGTTGTCGTCGGAGTCGTCTGAATAATCCACCAATTCAGATTGTAGGATGTATGAAACAAATGACCAGTTAGGGACCGAGTCGACACTTCAGGTCGAAGTATCAGAGACATTGTCTAAGATTTGTCCTACAACCTCAACATTCTCCTTCGTTGCTTTTCGTGGAGCCATGGCTGAAGCTTGCATCTTAGCTCTTCTGCGATAGAACTGCATATACATACAGAAGTTAGTTTACTCGGAAGTGATGAGCTCTGCGTGATATGAAAATGCATTTGTTACAATGAATTGAAGCTCTTACATACATTTGAAAAACTCGGTACCTTTCAAAACAAACCTGTCAATTCAAAATTAGAAATAAATTTATGCCGTAAAAATCCGATCTTACACATAGATTTACCCTGTTTCCCCATTAATATCATAAATTTTGGCGGTTTAAAAGTCAGTTGGCATATGGAGTGAAAAGGCTTCCTCGAGAATCATGTAAGCATCGAAACGTGAGATGTGTCTTGATTCAGCTTAATTACCCCAATCTCGCCAACGGTAATTAATATCTCGCTATTCGTTATATCAGGGATTTTCCCTTAGCATTTTGAGCCTCCAACTCCCGAGACTGCGAGGACCGATTTTGGTTTATTTTAAGGTAATTGAGATTTGGGGCTTGATTAATTTTATAATTATTACTTTCATCATATCGCGACTCGGAGCTTCGAAGGTAAGTTTCTGGGAGATGTATATGCCGAGTTGTGAAACCGCGAGATTGCGATAACAAGACTTAATTAAGGGGAAGGTAATCTTGGATTAAGTGATTAATTAATCATGTTATAATTATCATCGTGACTTCGTGAGTCGGTTTTTATAAGACGTAACTTTCAAAAAAATAGTGCCGAGTGGCGAAATGCCGAGAACAACTTTAACCACGGTTATCTTTTTTGCCTTTAATCCTTAACATGGGTTATCCATAAGGGACCTCGTGTTCTCAGCTCTCGGGGTTGTAAGAATAAAAATTTGGGTTTGGCGAACGCCAAGGCGCGAAACCCCGACAACGTCTAATCATGAGGCAAAACATTTTTCCCTTGTTAGTGTCTTGAGTGAAAACTTAAAATGACTTCGTTGTTTCGTGACTCGGGACGTGTGAATTCATGAATTATAGTATCTGATCTGCAATATCTCGAAGTAGAGCCGAAAGAGGGAACATTCTTACAGAAAGTAGGACGTGTTTTGAGAGTATAAAAAACGTCGGTACTCACGCGACAGAGTTTTAGAGGTCTCAATATCTTAGAGGGAAAAATAAAACCGTCTTTAGATTTCAAACACCAAAATGAAAATTGTGATAGGCTAAAAAAACAAGGGCGGCTCCAATAGCTGCCAACAATTTGAGATGGCGAGGTCGAATTACGTCGTATCATCCATCATAGGTGATGTAGGATTTCTCCTTCTTTCTCTGTAACCTAGAGTAATGTTGCCTCTCTGTGCACACTTTTTCCACCCATATTTCTGTGAAAAAGAAAGAATGATTGTCGTTCATGTTTACAAATTTGGTTAGACCAACTTTGGAGAAGAAGATACCAAAAATAGAAAATATCAGCGACAGGGTCTTGATATTGAATTCAATTGGGAAGATGGGTTCTTTACCATAGACTAGATGGTAAGGAGAGTAGCTAGTGGTGTTACACCAGTTTGTATGATAAGCCCATAAGGAATTTGGGAGCTTAACAACCCAATTCTTTCAGTTTGTTGAGACAGTCTTTGTCAGGATTGCCTCTAGGAATGGTTTGTTGAGACAGTCTTTGTCAGGATTTCCTCTCTGGATAGTCCATACCATACAAACAATTTGAAAAGGAATTTGATGACTACTTCTTCTGTTACATTTGGTAAATCTTCCACCTCTACCCATTTGGTCATGTAATCCATTGCAATGAGAATATAGGCCTTTTGATTTGAATTTGGATTAAAGGGGCCGATGAAGTCCAGCACCCATATTTCAAATGGTTCTACGACTACTTGTGTTTTCAAGGGAATTTCATCAGCCTGATGTGGTTTCCCCATCCACTGACAATTGTCGCATGCCTGAACATATTTCTTGGCATATCTGAATATTGAGGGCCAATAATAACCCATTTGTAATATTTTGTGTCCAGTCCTGTGGTCTGCAAAATCCCCCCCATAGGGCTCGTCATGTCCTACTTTCAGTATGTCATAGATTTCATCCTCTCATACACATCGTCAAATCTGGATATTAGCTCCTGTGTGGAAAAGATATCCACTGATCCAAGTGAATCATGCGCTATGCTGGACGATCATTCATCTTTCCTTTGATGATAAATGTGTCAGTAATATTCCTGATGCTAGATAATTTGCTACATCAGCGTACCAAGGTGGTTTTGTGTCAACAACAAACAGATGCTTATCTGGGAATTGGTCCTCAATTTTTAATGAATCATCTATTTTTGGGATGCGGGACAGGAAGTCTGTGATAAGATTTTCTCTCCTGGGTCAATATTTGATTGTGATATCAAATTCCTACAATAATAATAACCATCGAGTGACCCGTCCATTAGTAATTGGTTTATTAACTAGATATCTAATGGCAGAATGATCAGTATACATGATAACTGGATAGCCTGTTATATAATGATGAAATTTATTGATGGCATGTATAATAGCTAAAAACTCTTTCTTTGTTACTGTATAATTAAGTTCATCTGGAGTTAGATTCTTTCTAATGAAATAAATGGCATAAGGTTTCTTTTCTTCTTCCTCCAAGAACAATGCCTATGGCAATGTTTGAGGCATCGGTGGAAATTTGAAATGGTATTTTCCAATTTGGTCCTCTCAACACTGGCACTGTTGAGATCATTTTCTTGAGTCCTACAAAAGCCACATCACATTTTTCAGACCATTGAAATTCTACATTACCTGTCAAAGCATGTAAGGGTGCCACAGTTTTTGAAAAATTTGGCATAAATCTACAATAGTATCCTGAAGCACCAAGGAAACTACGTACCTCAATTTGTGTGTGTGGATTAGGTAGATTAAGGATTACCTCAATGTTTTTTGGGTCTACTCTAATTCCATCTATAGAAATGTAATTCCCTAATACCACACCTTCTGTCATCATCATGTGACATTTTTCGTGACCTAAACATAACCTGGTATCGATGCATCGTTCCAATACCTTCTCTAGATTATTCAAGGCTTGATCGAAGTCGTCATCATACGGGGTGAAATCATCCATGTAGACTTCAATCCCTTCTCTAATCAGATCACTGAATATGCTCAGAATGGCCCTTTGGAATGTAGCTGGAGCATTACAAAGTCTAAAGGGCAATACTTTGTAGGCAAAGGTACTGCAGGGACATGTGAATGTCGTTTTATCCTAATCTTCTAGGGTAATATGGATCTGATTATAGCCGCTAAAACCGTCTAGGAAAGAGAAGAATTTATTCCCTGGCAAGGTATCCAGAACCTGATCGATGAAGGATAATGGAAAATGGTCTTTTTTAGTAGCTTTGTTTAGCTCCCTGTAATCAACACAGATTTTCCACTTCCCGGTTTTTTTGGGGATGATGACTAATGGGGAAACCCATCAACTATCTGAGAAATGGTATATAAAATCGGCATCCAACACCTTTTGTATATCTTCTTCAACAATATCTCTGAGGTGTGGGTTCAGTCTTCTTTGATGTTGTTGGATAGGTCGGATGTCTTTATCAATATAAATGTGGTGTGTGCATAGTTGTGGATCAATACCTTTCATATCAAAGTACTCCCAGGAAAATGGTTGTTGGTATTTAGAGAGGGTTTGGATTAGATTTTGTTGTTTTTGCTCTTCTAGGTTGGCATTAATGTTCAAAGACTTCCCTGGTGTGATCTCAATGGATTTGCTATTGTGAACAATGGTAGTCAGAATTTGTTGTTCCATTAAATCTTCCAGTGGGTCTCCCTGTGCTTCACAGTCTAGAACAACTTGGAGCATCTGGCATGTTGGGTTACTTACAGTGGTTTCTTTGTTAATAAACCCATTGATTACATCATCCTCTAGCTGATTCTTGAGATTGAGGTCTTCTTCCATCGTGAGTGGGGCACGTAGATCCTTCTCTGGATATCGTGGTGGTGGAAATTGTGGGTGTATGATCATTGGACTAGGTTTGGCTGGAGGATATAAGATGAGATTCCTTGTAACCCCTCCTCTAGCAATTTTCATTGTACCCAATCAACAACCTATGTATGCATCAACTAATGCGATCCATGGTCTTCCCAATATCAATGGATTCCCTTCGAGTCCACTTCTTGGGTTGATGCTGAGAAAATCTGTGGGATATTCCCAAGAATCAACTAAAATGGCTATATCATGTAGTGTGCCAAGTGGTTTGACCACTGATCGATCAACCAATTGCAACATAATTGGGGTTGGGTTGAAAGAGTCAATACCCAGGGCATTGCAATTTTCCATAGTTAGAATATTGATGGCCGCCCCCAAATCAACTAGGGTATTTGGAAAGGAACAACCCTGAATCTGAACTGTTACTATGGGGTTCCATGGATCTGCATTTTTGACTAGTGTTTCTCTACCCAAAGTTAGATCAGATAAGGCTCCCACTACATGAAATGTTGATGATGAATTTTTTTATTTTTCTGACAGGCTTCTCCCACATATCTCCTTGATTGTCTTTGCATAGATCAGTATGTCTTGCAGGGCTTGCAGCAGTGGAATTTTGATGTATAAATTCTTGAGTTCCCCTACAATGTCAAAGTTAGGAAATATAGTGGGTTTCTCTATCATCAATCCTTGAGGGAATGGAGGGGAGGGAATTGCATCCTTACCAGAGTCTTTTGATTCGACTATGTTCGCCCCTTGCTTGATTTCTTCTGTTATTACCACAGTCGAGGGTGTTATTGTTGGTTGTTTTTCATTCCCCTGTTCTTGGGGAATGCCATTTTGTTCGAGGGAGATTATGTGCCCCGATATTAACCAAAGTTCATTGCATCCTATTGGATTGATTTCCCCTTCTCCACTTTCCATAGTCTGGATGAGCTAAGCTGGTTTGCTATTGGGATTTGGGTGGGGTTGGGTAGGTAATCGAGGGCACAATTATGATTGGGGAAATGGGAGTGGAGTTTGTAATGGGGGTTGGGTTTGAGAGGCCATCCCCATAGGTTGGTTATTCATTCCCATGGAGCATTTCCATTTCTGGTTCCAATTTGGGTTTTGGGCAGTCAAGTTAGGCCATTGTGGAGGGTAGGTATTATTCAAATTTTTCCAGGATGAGGTGGGGTATTGCAAATTGGGCCAATTGGAACTTGTAGTTGGTTGACTTTTCCAGTTGGGGTTTGTGGCAGGATGGTTTGGCCAGGTAGGAATTATAGGTGGGTACTGCTAGGGCTGCTAGTTCTGATTAGTAAATGGTTGACCATACCATGTGCTGCCAAAATTCTGTTGTTGATTATATTGTTAAGGAAAGAAAGAGGAAGGGTCTTGTAATGTATTTTGAGGCTGGGACTGCCACTGACAGTGCTGAGCCATCAAGTATAACGATTTTGTTTCCTCTTCTGCTTCTTTGAATACAACTTTCAATCTAGGGAGTGATGGGATTTCATCTATTTCATGATCCTTGGCACAAATAGCACAAACCTGAACTATATCCAAGGGGCATTCCCTTGGACCATGTTTCTTTCTACACCTGTGGAAAAATATAGCCAAGGTCTACTCTGCTTCTACCTTTTTTTGTTTGGCCTGCAATACATCCAATTGTGTAGTCAGAGTGCTCAAAATATCTATTTTAAAATTTTCTAGGAGATTACCAACTTCAGCTCGCGTAACACCCCCATTGGTGATATTGTTATTCCTTTTGAGGGACATCCGCATTCCTGACCTGGTCCGTGTACTTCCTCGTGAGCACCTGATACACAATATAACAATGTCTTCATAAGTGTCATGATAAATGTCACCTTTCCCCATTAAATTCAATGTTTATAACCATTCATCTTTCATGCCGTTGATCATAGTTTCTTTGAGTACTTCACCTGGTAATGTACCATAGTGTGATATTTGTAAATTATACTGAAATCTTTTGACATATTCTTCTAATGATTCACTTTCTTTAGCAGTCATTTGAAAGATTTCATATTTAGGTCTCTGGTTCTGCAATAATCATGATATTTTAACAAGAAGGTTTGTTTCATCTAGTCCCGTGAATTTATGGTTCCACCTCCCAATCCCATGAACCAACATAGGGCTTCTCCCTTCAAGGTAGAGGGGAATAGTTTTATTTTTTGGGGTTCAGAGGTGCAATCATACCCTCTACATAAGACATCAAATTCAAATAGGAATGCATCTGGGTCTTCTGAAATCAATCCATGGAAGGTTGGCAGGTTTTGTAAGGGAATTGCTTTAATGGGGGCATTGGCAATTGGGTCAAATATTGGATACTCCATTGTGGAGGTCTGGGGTTGTTGTTGATTTAGTTGTGCCATTTGATTGAAAATATGCCAAAATTTTTTAGGAGGTTCTTGATCTGGGTATTATATTTGAAATAGTTGATTATTTGGTCCTCCAGGGAATTTGATTGCACTCCCTTTATCTAGGATTTCATATATGCCTTCTTCCTTCACAGGAGACTTAGGGTCAGGTGGTGATGGTGGGTCTGCCTTGGAAACCCTGCTAGTTTCTCCTATTCCCTCCTCCAAATTATTAGAGATTCCCTCTTCGAAGGGGTTGAGTAGTGGGAGATCTATATTCTAAAATCTCTACTCAGTCCCTTCAGTTTTTCTATGAATCTCAGTGTGGCCCATAGTTGGTGAAACTACTGCCTAAGGGATTCGGGTGGGTCCTTTCCTAGGTCCAACTGAAGCTTGAGATTCACCCTTTTTGATGATTTTTTCTATGAACGTGCTTCTTCTAGGGATCATAGAGCCCTGGGTTTTGGTTTTTCAAGATCCTTCTTTCTAGTCATACACACTTCACACAAAAACAAAAGAAATTTTAACAAAAGAAAACACCTACGAGGCCTGTTAAGTGTCAACTGGAGGTAAGCGTTGGCATAAGCATTTTACTTATTACCTGAATAGGTTCTTACCTTCCATATTAAATACTTGGTCCTCCAGAAACACAACCTATGCTACCTTTGACATTCTCCCTTACAACGGTGCTAAAATGTTGGTGTCTAAAGATGTCCTAAAAACAACCTTAGTTGAACATTAATTTATCAACCCTAAGATTCATCTTTTATCTCAAGAATATCAACAAAGTCTATGCAGGTAGCCTAAAATCGTGTAGCTAAACCAAATCTGAGTTCATCAACAATCAAGTTCCTCAAACGTTCACCAAAGATTCTAAGAACTAATGGAATTGAAATTTGATTACTAAGATGCTATAAAGTGGAAAGGAACTAATCAATCTATTGAATTCTCTTAACTAAAAAGAAGTAATTGAATCTAAGTAAGGACTTGCAGAATTAATTATCAATTATGAATTTTGATTATTGGAAAGGAAATGACGAATTACTCTATCTACAGAAAGAAACAGCAATTGTAATCTAGTCGGAAGGGACATCTAATGTAACTTTAACCGAAAGGAACAACAACCATAAATCTAAGGAAAAGGAACAACGCAGATGAAAATGTGAGGAATTGTTAAGCAACAACTTCAAAAATGGAAATCGTAATGACAATCATTAATACTTGAGGGAAATGTCTATATTCTATATGAAAAC
>ML854000.1:33573-55842 GCA_009831015.1 Picea engelmannii
CATTTTGTTTATTTCTAGCACATCATCGCACCATAGTTGTGATACCTCCTCTTCATCTTCACCACCTGAAGATAATCACACGGTGACAGTCACCAATGTTCCTTCCCCGGATCCCCTATATTCTCGCATTTTTCACTACGATGAAGATATCCTCAAGGAACTCACTACCCTTGATTTCCCATGGAATTCACTCCACCATAGAGAATTTTTCTCTCATAGGAATCCTTTAATCCTCTTATCCAAGGCTCCATATGTGCAATCGAAACAAAGTATTTCATCCTGTCATGGCATATATACTGGTTCAACAGCCCTATCCCTGCCCCCGATTCTTTTGAATAAGGAAACATGGACAACATTCCCCCCACTGTCAAAATTGACATTTCCATTAAACCAAGAATCATAGAGGAAAACACCATTGGCGTCGCATGCTCCCCTGAAGAACTCACAGGTTACAAAGCTCTCTTTCAGGAATACTGGGATATTTGTTTCTGGTCATACACGGAGATGCCCGGCCTCGATCCTTCTATAGTCGAACATCACATCGACACATGGCCAGATATCACACCTATCCATCAAAAGAAACACCCACTGCACCCATCCAAAGCAGCGGTTATCAAAGCTGAAATTGACAAACTACGCGTTGCAGGTTCATATACCCCATCACATACACATCATGGGTTTCCAACCCTGTACCCGTTAACATAAAAAAGGGCACCATTCACGTCTACACTGAATTTAGCGATCTCAACCATGCTTGTCCCAAAGACAAATTCCCTACCCCTTTCATTGACCAAATTATCGATGACTGTGCAGGCCACGAGGCTCTATCCTTCATGGATGGTTTCTCTAGATACAATCAAATCCAAATCCATCCAACGGATCAGTATAAAACTGCATTTACCACCCCATGGGGTACTTTTGCATATCATTTTATGCCTTTTGGAATCAAGAACACGGGTGTGACATTCCAACAGACCATGACTTATGTTTTCCATGATCTCGCTCGCATCATCCTCACTTACTTGGACAACCTCATTGCTCAATCCAAGAAACGAAATCAACATCTATATGACTTAAGAGTTGTCTTTCAGTGGTGTTGTAAGTACAATATCCGCTTGAATCCCCTCAAGTGTGTATTTTGCATCACCACCATATGCCTCCTTGGGTTCATCGTCTCCCAACATGGCATCACAATGGACCCTCTCAAGGTCCAAGCCATCACAAAAATTCCACCACCTTAGAATTTGCACCAATTGCAGAGCCTTCAAGGTAAAGCCAACTTTTTATGACGTTTTGTCCAATATTATGCCACTTCTGTGCATGGTTTCCTTCATTTATTGAGTCATGATATCCCATTTTGATGGGATGAACATGCCCAAACCTATTTTTATGATTTAAAAGCAGTGCTCTCCAATTCCCCTTTGATTAGTACACCCGAATATGATCGTGAATACATCCTCTACTTATCGGCCTCAGCCGTCTCAGTAGCAGGATTTCTCGCCCAACTAGGGGATAATGGTCGTGAGCACGTTATGTACTACATTAGTAAAAACCTTTCAGGACCACCCCTTAAATACAACCATGAAAAAAACTCTACCTCTCATTTGTCCTCACAGTCCAAAAACCGCGTCATTATATCTTGCTTCACACTAGCAAAGTCGTGGCAGATTCCAACCCCATGCAGTACTTGCTAAGTTGACAGAAAATTAATGGAAAAATTGCCTGATGGATCATCATCCTTTAGGAATACGACCTAGATTTTTCAAATCCCAAAATCAAGAAAGTACTCATCCTCATTGAAATCATCATGACGTTTCCATCAGATGCTTCTATTTCACCCGTCAATACGGATTTTCCCGAAGAAAACCTCTTCTACATCCCATCAAATGACCCCTGGTATGGTGACCTTCTCGTCTACCTTCAGACACAAAATTTTGGGTCTCACCTCTCCTGAGATGATCGTCAGCGAATTCATCATCAAGCCCCTCGATATCTCCTTATCGGTGACATTTTATATCGATGAGGGGTCAACACCATACTCCATCGATGTTTGACCATTGAAGAATTCGATAGAGTCTTAAACACCTACCATAGCAGCACTTGAGGTGGCCACCTCTCAGGGATTTCCACATCCCAAAAAATCATTTGAGCACACTACTTCTGGACCACCTTGTTTCATGATTGCATCCATGCTATGAAGCGATGTGAAAAATGCCATCTTTATGCAAATAAAGCACGAGGGCCACCTGCTCTTCTACATCCAATCATCATTTCCAACCCCTTCTGCAAATGGGGCATCGAATTCATGACTTGCAATCCTCCATCTAGCAATGGGCATAAGTACATTGTTGTGGCAGTCGATTACTTTACCAAATGGGCTGAATCCATGCCTACCTTCAACAACACCGCTGACACTGCAATGCATTTTTTCTTTTATCACGTCATCTCCTGCTTTTGAGTCCCACTACAGTTAGTCTCTGATCATGGGAAACACTTCGAGAATGAGATCTTTGTTGAACTCTCCTCAAGGTTAGGCTTCTCCCATGAGTTCACCTCCCCATACTACCCCCAGTCCAATGGACAGGTAGAGGTTGTCAACAAGGTTCTTAAAACCATGCTACAACGCACTGTTAAAAAACATAAGACCAACTGGAATCATATGTTGTTTTCAGCGTTATGGACTTATCGCATGGCAGTTAAAACTACCACTGGTTTTACACCATTTCATCTCGTCCATGGGGTCGAAGTCACTCTCCCCATCGATTGTGAAATTCCCACCTTACGTACCTCCATCGAGCTACTACCTAACACTACTCCAATGGAGCAACACTTGTTGAACTTAAAGTCATTGGATGAAGACCGTTGGTATTCATTACAGAACAATGAGGACACTAAAAAATGGTCGAAGGCCACCTTTGACCACCATGTCAACCTTCACTCATTTAGCAAAGGAGACCTCGTCCTAGCCTATGATATCACTCATAATACCCTCAGTCATGGAAAATTCAAGTCATTATGGCATGGACCCTACATCGTCCAACACTGCATCACTAAAGGTGCATACATATTGGCCTCTCCAAAAGGCTACCCTCTCAAAGAACCCATCATTGGGTTGTACTTAAAGAAATTTTACGCCTAAGCGTAGTCATTCTACACTAGGATTTTTCTTTTTTTACACATTTGTAGCATTTTTAATCTTCTTTTTTCCCTCCATGCCTTATTTCTGATCTACCATTTTTGTTATTGACATATGTCTCCTCCATCAGCCTACCACATCAGTTACGCTGATGGAGCTAGCCGCTGGCAACAGAATCTCGCTTCGACCACTTGGGCCTTTTATACCCCCTCACATGAACGACTTCACTCCATTGGCATATGTTTGGGCTCAACAACCAACAACCAAGTAGAATACGTAGCTATCATTGGCCTCCTCACCGAGGCCAGTCACCACCACATTCCTCACCTTAACGTCTTATTAGATTCTCATCTTGTTGTCCTGCAACTCAACAATGTGTATTGTGTCTGCAATCCTTGCCTCTTATGCAAATACCTGCAAGTTAGACTCTTATCTCGACATTTTGATTCAATTACATTTACACATATTCCAAGACAATTTAATCAAATAGCAGATAACATGGCTAAATTAGTGTTATATTGGCATATATCACATCAATACATCCTCACACATGCATAAATCATCAAGAGTCTTTCACAACATATAGAGTAGACATCATAAAAAGCATCACAAAATACCATCACACGTGAACATTACGACTATCATAAAACATGTATATCCATATATATATATATATATAAATCAATGTATCATCAATTTTTACAAAAATGATACAAAATGTACATCGCCTATAGGCAGGTGAGCCCCCTCATCCCTATAGGTACAAAATAGGTGTCACACTACCCTATACAAAATGGTCTCACAGGCCTATATAAATACAAAAACATATACACCAAGCACTCATGGTGCCTCTAGAGCACCACCACCAGGTCCTCTATCTAGAGGAGGTGCCCCACCAGCTGGGGTTCCTCCGGGTCTGGGGGGCAGTCGCCCAGTCATAGTTTCCCCCACTACAACTTCTCTGCAGATCATGGTATGCAACTCTGCAAGAAGGCCCATGCACTTCTCCAAGACTCCCTCATCCTAGATCTAAGTCCACCATGACCTTGAGTACTCCTTGTAGCACCACCTCTAACCGATGGAGGAAGTCTTCTAAAACCTCACCGGCCTCTACCAGAGAATCATGTGATGGCCCTAAACCAGGGTCATCGAATCTACGTCTCCTGCCAGCTCTCGCATCATCAGTTGGACTTGCACCAGCCTCATCCCTATGATGTCTCTCTCCCCCCCGCGGCTCTCCCCGCATCATTCTCTCTGGTCCCTAACGAGCCATCCCTCTAACCAACTCCACCTCTGGGCCTCGCGGCCCCACATCTACACACACAACAAACAAATGATAGCATCATCATCCATACATACATAAAACATATGCTATATTATCAAAATCACAAAACATAAAGTACACTAACATACCTCTATGGTCCCAATCCTCCCTCGGCGCTAAAACCATATCCGAGTCCTACCGTAAGTCCATCCCACCATATGGGAACTGTAGTATGATCTGTGGCATCTGGCACCACACACGTTCCATATCGGCCATAAAATAATGGCCACCCTCCCCACCTCCATGTCGTACCAAAATCGATGCACACCACATCAATTGTGTCTCCCATGCATCAGCCGCCTCCAACAACACTCTAGGGAGAAACATGGGCACCCTCTCCAAAAACCATGCCACCAATATCAACCCAAAGGAAAACTCACCTGATTCAGTAGCTCGACACCGATTGAGCTTCCCCATCATCTTGGTGTGCAACATCTAGCCCCAAGAAAAATGCTCTCCACCCAATTCTCTTTGCATAACCCTCAGTTGGCCACCACTGATATGCTGAGTAGCTAAGTATCCATAGATCCTCATGATCATCTCTGTGATACAACGATGTATGAGGGCATCCATCACCTCAATCCTAACGACCAAACCTGACATAAAGTCTGCTCCCGTACAATACCTTTGTGCCAAGTCTTCAAAGTGGGCATCCCATGGAAACTGGGGATTAGCAGGTAGGGCCCTCCCCCGAAAAGGGAGCCCAGTTAAGAAATAGAAATCCTCCATCATAGAGAATTCCAGCTAATCCCCCTGCACAATGAATCACTACAGCTCAATGTCCACATACAAATCAGAAACTACAGCAAGTACTCCTATGCCCGTAGCAGTGGATAGTCAAAGAAATTTAGCATCCCATAGGCTGCCAAAGGTCCCCAAACACCCATATCATCTCTCACCACCTCCCTAAGGCGCAGCCAGTCCCTCTCCATCCAATGGACTGGCATCCTGATCTGATCACCTACATTCACACAAACAACATTTGATCAGCCATCACTATTCAGAAACCAAAAACTTCCAAAAATATAAGTTTTTTCAAAACCCCCCAGCTTTGCCTCATGTGCATAGCTATCACCCTCACATGCACACACATATGTGTGCATGTTATTCTCATAGTTTCACATCAATGCACATCTGTCGAAGAAACAAATGTGCATATGTCACACCCACAGGCGCACATTCATGTGCACCTGTTCGCTACACAGTTGCGTACTGGTGCGCAACTGTACTTCGAACAGGCATGCATCCCATGTGCACCTATTTTCCTCATTTACATTCCCTCGTGTGTGGTTTTCCTCACTACAACCACGCACCTAAGCATGGGGATCCTTCGATCACCCGCGCACTTAGGGGCCCACCCTCACAAAATCCCACAGTACAGCCATTCGTACGACCCTGCCCAGAAAAGAAACCCTAACTACTATGTAGGAGGATGAGACCACTAACCTAGTTCTCGCAAATTTTGGATCGACTGGCTCAAACTCCCATAATATCCAAATCTCTTCTAAAAACCTCTCGTCAACTCACTATGGCATTAGGTACAAATGAGGTGGCATTGTGGGCCCCACAACTAGATATAGTCCCTTTTTGCCAAACTTCCATGCTCAATTACAGGAGCTCAGAGCATCTTTTTTCTGATATGTCTTCAGCCCCGGGATCAGGATCCCTCCATCCACATAGTCACATTCCCCAGGTCACCATCTATCCTCGACCCCGAGGGAGCATTTTTCTTGCATCACGCCCAGGTACGCATGCTCATAATTATCAAATAATTGTTATATGCTCTTTATCTTCAGATATCATTCACGTTGGGTATTTGGTTTTCATGTGTGCAGGTACTTGGCCATCACACACCAACGCAACCCCTTCAGGTATATGATCACCACCGGCATGTAATCATTCGGTCTGAATATTAATTGCATCTCCCAGTCACACCCTCCGACATTTTCTTGTAGGATGCTCACATCCGACTCTGCAGTACTATCACCTCTGCTCCATTTCAAATACTTTCAACTGGTAGCACTCTCCCCTACATGAGTTGTCCCATTCATAGTCCCCTTTGTAACTTTGACACTCATGTTGCTTCATCCCTAGGGATGGGAGTCCCAATAGTCTTACGCATGTTTGAGAACCATCCGCATACTCCTTCTCCTCATTATGATATCTTTCCCAATGGACTCCCAGGATATCTCCTCATGGTTCTCGTTTGACTGCGCCTCCACAGTATCATTAACCCTCCATTTCATCCACAGTTAGTTTTCCCATCTGCATATTTCCCTCCATTCATTTACCTCATACAGAAACCCACCTATGGGCCCTCCACCCTCCACCAGTTTTCAACGCAACTTGCACCCTCACAGGCCAAGCCATATTACATTGGGGCACCCATTTTTGTATCTGCACACTTATCCGAAATTATTATTTATTCATTTGGTAATTGTACAAAGCCTTTGTTTCCAGCATTTACATAGATTTTTGTTGTTTCCTTTAGCGACCTTCTTTTCTGATAAAGAAACCCCTGTCGCCCTTGGTTGGGGAATTCATCACCTTCTACTCTTGTTGACATCGTCCATAAACCCTGAGTATCCCACAGTCCATGTACCTATGATCTCTGAGTTTGTCCACTTTGTCACATCTCTGGCATAATTTAACCCACGTCTAGTTGTCCCCCTTACTCTAGATCCAGTTTCATATTTTTTGCCACTCATACTTTACATATATCCCCAACCAAGGACAGTCTTGAGTCTCACTGCATCTTAACTTCATCCATGTACCTCATCAATTAGTGATCTCATCTAGTGGATTTTATGAAGCCATTTTCTTCTTGGAGTTGTGTCTCCTTTTCTGTCGACATCAGCATAGTTTTCAGAAGGGTGACGGTATCTTGAATCTCATTACCTTTACAATGAGGAGTCTCAGACGACACAAAGAGAACCATCATTTCTCTCTGTTTTCATTGACCCCCATACCATTCGACGCCAACACAATATCATGTTACGATGGGTCTTACTTTATGACTATTGCAGTTGTTTTATACTAGTCGAACACCTCTGAATTTGTTGGGCCATCAATGCCTACGATTCATCGACACTTCTTGCAGGTGTCATCACCTCTTTTCAGAGTATGTTCACCATTCGAATTGTCATCTGCCATTATCAAACCACCTCAGAGGGCACTGCAGTTATCTACATCAGCATACAACTTCATTTATTGTCTTACATTTTTTGAGTTACATGACACGAGCATGGGGCATTCCCGCCTCATTTGTATACATATTTTATTTTCCCACTGAGAGAAATATTTGGGTCCCACAGTTTCTCCTATCCTTCCAATGGATCGCTCTTACAGTTCCTCTTAACACTCTTTCTTACAATGGTACTCTCAGTAGAAGAAACATTGATGTATTTCAGCTATATGTATGCTCCTAACCTCACACATTAGGGGGCATCTGTTATCATTGAAATTTCATCCACAAATGGTTACATGAATACAGCATCTCCAAACACCTGTTAGTTCACCTATAGACCCAAAAAATAATTTCCAAAAGGCACAAACTATACAACTGGTTATAAAATTGACATGTGCAGAAATACTACAGGAAGCGCGTGCACATGCATGGGCCAAAAAAGAAAAAAGAGTGCACATGTGCCCGATGCGCGAATGTGTACGATAAAATTCATGCACTCCTATGACGAAGAATTTATGGTTCTTGTCGGCCCCTCACCCACTTCTGGTTCATCTCCCAAGCCGATTTGACCCTCAAATCTGAGCTGAATCCGAGTGGGGGGTTTGTCAAAGACCTAAGGGTGCCCTAAAAGGCCCCTTGCTCACACTAAAGACCGGTTGGATAATGCCTTAAATATTTTCTATAAAAAGAGGCCATCGGTACACTATGAATTCAAGAATCTCACTGTATTGTTATGTTGCCTCTATTCTCCTACAAGGAACCTCTTTCCTTTTTGGATCATACTAGCATCATCTCATTAAGTTATTCACCTCACCTCTTGAGAGAATAGGCTTGGATTTCTTCACCATTTCCTTTCTATTTTTCCATTTGTAAGAAGAGATATCACATAGGGGACTCAAGATCCCTCCCTTGGAGGAAGAGCGGATCCATAAGTCCCCCTTTTTCTTTGGTGTTTTCCCACTAATACAATCTCTCCATTAGTGGCATGAATATTGGTCAATTTTTTGATTGATTTTGGTTTTAATTTCCTTATGCATTTTAGTTTCATTTCTTTAGTTGTTGTTAGCTTAGTTGTTTGTTTATTCCATGTGATTGAGTCATTTACTTCATACACTAACTTCTCTCTTGTTCATATGACCCAACTGGACTTGCAAGTGTCCCTCTTTTTCTCATTCAAGTAGCGAAAAGGATACAACAACCATCACAGAAAAATCTGGAACAAACCTACCGACGAATTTAATAACCCCCATAAAATCTTGGACCTCCTTCTTAGAAGAGGGAGCAGGAAGATTAAGGATAGCAACAATCCTTTCAAGATCAATTCTTATTCCTGAATCAGAAACAATGTGTCCAAGGATATTTCCCTCAGTAATGTCGAAAATGGACTTAGAAGGATTTATAGAGATGGAAAATTTCCTACATCGCATGAGAACTCTGTTTAGATGACCAAAATGATCTGATCAAGTTTTAGAGTAAACAATTAAGTCGTCAAGGTAGATCTGAATGATCTTACCAATCAAATTGTCAAAATATATTTTCATATCTCTTTGAAAAGTGCCCCCTGCACTAGATAATCCAAAAGGCATGCGTTCATAAGAAAATTTACCCCAACGAGTAATAAAGGTGGTTTTATATTTATATGACCTTTTTACCTTGATTTTGTTGTAACCGGAAAAACCGTCAAGTAAGGACATCATCTGTGACCCTGCAACTTGTTGCAAAATAATTTCCATGTCAGGGAGAGGAAAGTTTTATTTTATATTAACCCGATTTAATGCACGAAAATCGACGCATAATCTGATCTGAACAGTTGATTTCCGAACATGAACCAAATTTGAAACCCATTCAGAATATTTGACCAGAAAGATGATCCCATCCTTCAAGAGTTTTTCCAACTCTTTTCGAATAGTTTCTTCCAGTGCAGGGTTGATAGGTATTTTTTTTGCCTAACGGGTTTTATGCCTTCCTTGATGGGGATGGCATGTTGTATAAGACCAATATCAAAACCACGAAGATCCTCATAATACCGAGAAAAAACATCTTGAAATTCACCAAGTAGCTTGGAAAACTTCATTTTCTCTTCATCATAACATTTGGCACCTATTTTAACATTCTTTGGAGATTCGAGTGTCCCAATGTTCAAGGAGATGGTTTCACCCACCTTCCTTTTTGACTCCTCTTCTTTCTGTTTCTCTTTATTTCCTATATCACTCGATGAAAACAAACTCTCTAGAGGAGTTGATCCTTTAGGAATAAATATATTCTATGGATATGATTTCCTTGGGCTTACAAGTTTCATTTTGAATGAAAGCACATATGCTTTCATCACTAGGGAAGACCTGCCAATATTATATATTATCAGGGATATGTGGATGATATAGAGATTGAAAAGTACAATCAGGTCTGTGTGGTAGAAGTTGTCGATTAGGAGAGGCTACAAAAACAGCTAACCGATCATCCATTGAGTTCAATTCCCTCTTAACATGATTAATGTTGAAAGATAATAGGTTCGAGATAAGTGCCCAAACAGTTTGGGTATATCGTTTCATCAACTTGTTGCTAGGGGAGTATATCTTACCTACAAGGTTCACAACAAGCTCATAATCTCCAAAAAATTAAAGGTGACCACAACCAAGATTATAGGCGTTTTCAATGCCTAATAATAAAGCTTCGAATTCAGTGACATTATTTGTGCAAGCAAACTCCAACCTGTAAGAAAAATTATGAATTTTCCCCACAGGAGAGTACAAGATTATGCCAACTCCGTTACCTTCACTAGAACACGAACCACCAAATTGCATGTGCCACATACCATCATCCAAATCAATTTGTTCCAAGGGAATGTTATCCTCCTCATCAAATATGGAATACACCCCTAGGTTCTCTTCGATATAGTTCACATTAGATTGTGCTACATGTTCTATGTAATGTGAAATCCTTCCCTCTCTAAGGGCTATAATGTTTTTTCCATTCTGAGAAATGGATAAGTGTTTCCCGTCAAGTGAGAGGTATCCACCCTTCAAATCTTGTCAATCCCTTCCCATGATGATTGACTAATTTCTCATTGGCATGTCAATTACCTGAATGCTAAGGGTTGTCCTTATTTCAGGGTGTGCACCCAAAAATAAGGTCACTTCTTTAATCTCACCTATGGTTGTTTGTTGTAGACTATTATAAGAGAGAATTTTCCTGGTGTTTTCATTTGTACAAGACAATCCTATCTCTTCCATAATAATATTCGACATCACACTTGGGCCTGAACCGCCATCAATGAGGAAACAATGGGAGATCTTATCCATAATCTTTACAAAAATACAAAAAGGGGGATTTTTTACAGGGTATTTAAAGATATGTACACCTACTTTATTTACAGACAAATCCTCTTCATTTACCTCTTCAGAGAGGTTGGATACAACAAAATCTTTTCCTTCCATAAATTGTTTTAGATGCCTCTATTGTTCAGGGACGACAAACATGTCCAGAAGGGTGGCATCTTCTTTGATGTTGGCCAACTGATTCAAAATATTGTATTTGGAATATGGGAGAGGGGAAGTTGTTCCTTGACTGTCAGGAACCTTAGGAACCCGAATCGTAGCAGTCGGTGATGATGAGCTCGGGCTATAATAATTGTAGGGAGGATCATATTTGCCTTTGGGAGCGTAGGAGTTTTTCCTAGTATTGATGATCATGACATCTTCTGGCTCTTCAAAATCTAGGAAAACAATGGTAGTTTCTGGTATTTTACCAAATATCCTATCTCTGGCGCTCTTCCTTACCTCACATGTGGCTTCCTCGTGGTGTTCCTCGCAACATTTACACCAACTTCGAGGCATGATAGATTTAGGCTGAAAATTACTTTCAATTGGATTTCTAAAAGGGGGTGCAAAAGAGGATGAAGCTCCAGGGGTGAGAGGGGATACATTTCCATTTTTCTCATACACTATCATATTAATATTCATATCTTGTACTAGCTGTAAGAGGGCAGACATGTCTGTTTGTTGAACTGATTCTCCCTGAGGAAGACCTATTTTTCAAGTTGTTCTTCATACTCTAAACAAGTATGTAGAGAGGAACCGAGGTTATCAATGGATTTTTCCTCAATCCTATGACGATATGGGGAAGGCAATGCATTTTAGTAATGCATGAAAGTGACTTGGTTCTAAGGTCGAATGAGTTTAGGAATTTGATTGTATAACTTAGTGAAACACAAGTTGAAATACTTGATGGTCTCACTATTATTATAGCCGATGTTATTATACTCCCGTAACTGCTCAGCTGGGATTTTAGATTTCCCATAGGTGGAATTAAACCAATAAACTAAATCCTCCCAAGTAGACAAAATCTTAGGATGAAGGTCAAAGAAATCATTCGCAGCCTTTCCTTCCAAGGAATTGATGAATAAGCGCATACAAGTATCATTTTCATTGGCTCCTATGCTGTGGAAAGCATTAGAAAATTCCACCAGGTGTTCATTTGTAGTGACATTGTTATTCCTAGAAAACCTATGGAGATGCTCTTTGAATTTAGGAACTGGACGACTAGCAGGTGCTAGGTTAAGAGGAGAGGAAACGTGCCATGGTGTGGTTGTGGCGTCTTCTTCAAACTAAAAAAAACCATACTTTTTAATGACTTTGGTGGGATTTGTGGTAGATTTTATAGGGATATGGTGGCTACATAAACTACCAATCACTGATGAAGTTGAAGACTGAGAGGAGGAAGCACTTCCAGTGCCACTGGAGCCACCACTAGATGCCATCTTGTGGATGATAGTTAAGGGAGAGAAAGACGAACTGGAAGAATCAGAAAAAAATCTCCTTAGAGCACTTTGTTGAGTTGATAACACAACATTCCTTCTTCCTATTTCAGCAATAGGATTAATTTCAAGTGATAAGCCTCTCTCCTCCTAGAAACACGAGAATCTAAGGACATGAAAGGAAGGCCAAATCTGAAGGAACAAGAAGGTTACTGTTGATTTCTAGGTTTTCTACATCTAGCTTTCCAATGTTCTTGGGAACTAATGTCTCGTTCAATTGCTTCCCATGAATGATTAAGCGTAGCCCGAGTATTAGCAGTGTCTAAAATGGTGTTAAACAAATTCAAAGCAATACTAGTCTGATCTTGAAGACCAGGCTCAATATTGGTCTACCTTGCAACAGGTATAGTCATCAAGAAATAAAATAGTAAAAGAATTAATATATAAAAAAAAAGATGTATTCGTTGCTAATCAAGCATAAAAATTAACCAGAGATATATTGAAGATCTCCCCAGTATGGTTGCCAAATAAATGTTGAGGAAAATATATGAAATGATCTTACTCAAGAATTTTCATATCTTACTTGGCTAAATAAAGATAGACGGGAATATCACCCTATGTTTATAGACATCAAAAATGTTATCATAATTCACAAGTATTGTTTACAAGTGATTAAGATGGTTTTTTTCTAAATAAAAGCTTGCTGAAATTTTCATTATTTGTGTGATTTTTTGAATGTAATAGATGCTGGAATAAATATAGAGACAGAAGTAAAGACACCAAGTCAATAATCAAAACAAATGAGACATAAAGAAATACTTTATTTCATTCCAATTCATCAAAGAATCGTTCTCTTTACAAAATTCTTAAGGAAGTTTTGGACCAAAGTCAAACTTAGACGTCCCCGATGAAACATACAAAAGGAATTATGACATAAAGTAAAAAACCGAACTTTAAAATCTGGATCAGCTTGCCACAAATTGTTGCCCACTCGACTCTGCACAATAGCCTTTGTCAGTCATGAAGTCTAATTCACAAATAGACAAGTCTACAGATACTATCAAAGATAGATCAACACCTTGGAAAAACAAGTGTCTGGATGATGTAATTCAGCCCTGAATCTTGTTGTCTACAATAAGACCCCACTACCATAAAAAAGAATTAGGCTTCTAATGAATTAAGCAATGAATGAAAACTGAATTATCTCAACAAAACTCAAGGAGAAAACCTTAGTATGCTTGTCCTTCTATTCTCCCCTTGTTCCTCCCTTTCCTTTTGCCTTTAATCAAATTAGAATTGGTTGAAGTAGTTGAACTAATTCCTTAGTTAAGTTAACTAAAACTCAACCAACTTTTTAGTTAAGGGGTAAAGTAATAAATCATAATAATGGTTTTAAATAAATAATAACTAGTAGGTGGGATCCCTTGTGACTCCTTTCTGCTTTTAACAATCATAGCACAACTAGTTAATCAAACAAAACATCCCTCCTTGTGACTCCCATCATCACATTCATATTTGATAATTTATCTCAATGATAATTGAAATTATTTCAAAAAATATATTACCCATATATCCAAAAAAATAGTGTGTTGTCCAAAAATTCAGATGTCAACTATTCTCAACAATTAATAGATAAAAACTTAAATCCATATTTTCCACTCTGGGAGGCAAACTTTCCCTTGTTGTTGTTGTCACCTTTTGATCTCTCTAAATTTTCCTTAGGTTGTGTGGAGCTTTTAGGCCTAATCTCATTGATCACATGAGATAAATTATCTCTCAAATGCATGTGGGAGGACATAGATTTATCCGAGTCATTTGAAGGTGAGGAAGGAGCAGCAGTGGATTTTCCTTTGTCAGGGGCATGGTGGGCCTTGGTTTTCAGCCTTTTACTTGCATGGGAAGATTGAAATGATGAGTGGACATGGGAATCTTGGACAATTTGATTGATAGACAGAGTAGCATGTAAAGACAAGTTAGTCCAGCCACGTTGTTGGGATACTACCGGGTGGACAATCTTTTTCCATCCGTCGTTTTTGGGAACTTCAAGTTGTAGTGAAACATGAGGGGTCATGGGGATACTAGGGACCTGTGGGGCTTGGAAGAGAGGCCTTTCGGGCCTAGGTTGGACCACTCCTTTCCCAATCTATTTTAAAAACCCATCTTGAAATAGTCGACCTAACTCTTGCGAGTTTACATCAAAGTGTATAGAGAATCTTGGCCTTCTAGGGCCCATGTTCCAATTACCTCTTCCTTGATTACCTATGTCATGGCTACCTTTGCTAAAAAATATCATTCCCATATGCATAATTTATTAGCAAATAGTTTCTTTAACAAACATACATGACAACGCTTTTAAAATATGAAATAAAATTTGGCTCAGCAACATACGAGACTCATGCAATCCAATCCATACAAATTGTTTAATAGTTGTCAATGAGTAGGGCATGAACAAAGGTTCTGGGATAAGCGAGGGGTCGTATTGAGTGAAAAATGTTAAAATGAGGGGGAAAAGATCATGATTATTTCTCACAAACAACAAACAATCAATTGTAATGTAAACCAAAAGAATATATCTCTGTAATCCATCCCTTCGATCCTTAAATTGTCATAATACATAACTTATCTTAACAATAATTAAATTTTAGGAACAAGGAGTGGATAGTGAATATGGGAAGGCAAGGGGAATTTCAATTAGTGAAAAGTGAAATAATGGTAGGGGAAAAGAGCGAATATTGTTCGAAAAATCATTTAAGTAATCAATAAAAACAATTTTGTATCCAATACAACTATTCCAGCATCAATTAAACAATTACTGTGTTCTAAAATCATTACTGTGTGTTAAAACTTGTTCACTATCCACATTTAAATCTTTAACACTTTTAATTAACACAGTGTCATCATACTCAGAATCAATATGCCTTTCAAACATCCAATATAAAGAATTTTGTTTCTTTTTCACTTATTTCCCTTTCATATTTAAAACAAAATCCAAGGAACAAACAATCATTTGTTCAACTCTGTTCAACATAAAAACATCACCAATGCCCATAATTTAATTTCTCAAATCAAACACAGACACGATCTCTTTTAAAACATGCCCGATTCCATTACTTTAACCAATTTAACAATTAAATTGCAATGAAACCATACTACTAAAACCCTGTTCCTGTCTCTGATGATGCAATAAAACGATACGATGGATGATATCCATAAATCATACATAGTAGATGGCCAAGCCACAACTATCAATAATTTACACCATTCAATAATTTACAACCAAAGAAACACCATGAGTTTACACAGTTTCCAACCTCAATAAAAACACAGACCAATACATCACCAAGCCAACATTTATTTCATAAACAGAGCGAGTTCATGGATGGGCGAAAAAAAAACATACCTGTATCCAAATGACCTTAAAAATGTGATCTTGGTCGAGCAGTTCCTTCCATGCCTGAATATCAGAGCTTAACCATAGAAAAAATCAAATGAACAATAACCAAGCTAGGGTGACAGCTAGTGGGAAAAGTATGGTGTGACGTGTATTTACTGCAAGTCACTTCCATCCTCCCTTCATTCAATTACGTAGTACACGACAACCAGCCAAATAGTAATCCATGCATTTAAACTAGCATACATTTCTTTGCAAATGCGCCACCTGATCCATACTAACCAATATCCAAAAACCATACTACAACATATATCACATGCACCCCATATGACTCAATCAAAATTGTATAGCCACTAACATTACTAGTTAGGACTAACATCAACTTCTTTAATTTCAAATGTAAATAATATAGCATAGCATAGCATAGTTTAGTTCCTTCTTCTTGGATTTTATTCCTTATTGCTCTTGTCTCTTGTTATAACTAACATGTGTCTTGTGTAGGTGTAATGTGTGATGAATCAGTGCACCAATAACAATGTAATAATAGTGAATATAAGTTATTCACACATGGAATTTATAGCTTAGAGTAACGAAACCAACACATAAAATCCATTATCCATCTGCCATTATGACACAACAGAACCAATATATCATCATCAATCATGTAGAACCCTATAAGAAGCATCATAAATGTGCAATAAGAACTTTATCTGATACTCCAATCTACAAGGGGGTCCCACCTACTAGTATTATATATCATTATCTTAGTTTAAATAATAGGCTTTAGCAATACTTTGCAGGAGAAATCCTCGTTGCGATTTTTATCGTCAACAAGACTCACATGCAATAATCAAGATTCATGTTACAACATAAAAGAAATGAACAATATCAATCAAAGAGAGCACTTAACTTAAACAAAATCAATCACCAACTAGATGCAGACCAAGGACGTCGACCCAACCATAAACGTTATTGTTTTGAATATCAACAACATCTCACCCCTGAGCTAGGGCTATTAATCCACAAGGACGGTTCCAAGGTGTCACTCAACTTCCAAAACTAGTCAAGACTCAAGCTCTCATAGGTTTCTCAACAGAAAAAAATCCAAAGTACACTAACTCTCTTCTCTCCAACCTGCACCACTTAAATAAAATGAACCCCCTTCACTGCAACACAGTCTCTCAGGATGTCCACTTCTTTATAGGGATCCAATGCATTTGGTCAAGAATATCCATGGTAGGACTCTCAGGATTCACCACTGTGGAAAACGTTTAGCACATGCCAATGCATTTTAGACATGTAGGAATTAATTCATGGCTAGAATACACCAGTAATTACTATATCCGACAAATAATGGTTCATTTCCCAACAATTCATTTTTCTTTCCCGAACCAAGATCAAGGATGGATGAGGAAGAGAGTGAATGGGGAGAGTGAATAAAATGAAGAGTGTGAACCCCCAAACAACCCAAACATGGGTTTATATATTTACTTGGAAATCAAGAACCACATGACATTCCCCAAGAATCTCATGTAACCACTTCTCTCAATTAAAAACCATTATGGGTAAGTAAATATAATAAAAATACTTAGCCCCTTAATCCCCCTCTCTCATGGAATAATATCTCCCTATAAAAAATGTCCTTGTCCGTCTAGTAGCCAATGTTGTATTTTATTATTAATAATGATCAAGTATTACATTTCCTAGGCACTCCATCCTATTTTAATTTTTAGGCACTCCAACCTTTCATCAAATAAAAAAAAAATTATTTAATTTGGGGACTCAAAATTGAGGTATTACATTTCCCTCCCCCTTATTTTGGAACTATCCTTAGTGAATATATAAAACATAAATCAAAATTTCAAATTTATTCAAAAAGTCGCGGGTACTCTACCCACATAGCATCTTCATGCTCCCAAGTATCATTTTTCAGGACCGTAGTAGGTCCACTGAACTTTTACCATTTCTATGACTTGATTATGAAGCATTTTGACTTTTTTGTCAAATTTGCACAGCGAATGGAACTAAAAGTCTCCTTCTGGCTCCACCTGAATCAAATTCCAATGAATAACATGGCTAGGATCATGTACATAGTTTTTCAACAAAGAGACATGAAATACATTATGCACATTCATGGAAGCAAGCAATGCAAGCATGTATGCAACTGACCCTATTCTGTCCAATATCTCAAATGGACCACTGAATATGGTTTCTAGCTTTGTAAAACTTCCCAACTTCATTGAGATCTTCTAGGGCTTTAATTTCAAAAGCACATGCTCTCCCACTTTAAATTATCTAGATGTTATGTTCTTATCTGCATATATTTTATACATATCTTGTGTTGTCTTCAAATTCTGCTTAATTTTAACCATCTGATCTTCCATATCCTTGAGAAATTATGGCCCAAGCAATACTATGTCTGTTGGGTTGTCCCAAATCACTAGAGTATTGAATTTTCTACCATACAAAGCTTCAAATGGGGTCATCTTCGATGAATCTTGATACCCATTATTATAGGAAAAATCAACCAAATGAAAGTGATCTTCCCACTTAGATGGCTTATCCATCACATACATTCTCAATGTGTCTTCAATCAGTTGGTTGACTCTCTCTTTCTGCCCATATGACTATGGATGGTATGTTGTGCTAAAGTTCATATTTGTACCAAATCCCTTAAATAATCCCCTCCAAAAATTTGAAGTAAACTTTGTATCTTTTTTTGAAACAATTGCCTTAGGTATCCCATGCAACCTACCAATTTCACTCATGTAAATTTCTAAAATATTATCTTCTATATGAGTCATTTTCACAGGAATAACATGAGCAACCTTTGTCAATTTATCAAACACTACCATTATTGAATCATGTTTCCTTGTTGTTCTAGGCAACTTAGTGATAAAAATCAATGGTTACCACTTCCCATTTCTTCTCTGAAATTGGAAATGGCTATATCAAACCTTCTAGGGTGTCTTTGATCAAAATTCACTCTTTGACATTCCATACATCTGACAATGTAATCGAAAACATACTTCTTCATTCCAATCCAAAAGAATTGGATTCTTACAACTACAACTTTTTTTTGGTAACCAAGACATCCGACATATGGAAGAGTATGCATTTATTTTAATACCAAATTCCTAAGTTCTCCAGAACTAGGAACATAAATAATATTCTTATGCATAAGTAATCCATCTTCCTTAATCTCATACTCTTTATTTTTTTATTGTAAACTTTCTTTTACCTGTAGGTAATGCTGATATGTAACAACATCATATATCTAAACAGTTAATCCCAAAAATAATATCTAATATCTTGCACTATGGAAGCCCCTTTATGCTTATGTAACAAGATCATCTAACATTCTTCTCTTCAAATCTAACTGATGCATACTAATGAATGTAGCATGCATGGGATGCACTCTTATGCTAAGTGCATCAAAAAAAATATTTTCTTTCCCTTTTATATGTTTGATGTCAAAGTCATACTCACTTAAAAATTCATCCATCTTGTCTGCCTAACATTAAAAGTTGCATGTTCAAAAAGACATTTCATACCATTATGGTATGTCCTTAATTCAAACTTCTTTCCCATGAGATAATGCCTCCACAACTTTGATCCATGAACTATGGAAGCAAGCTCCAAATCATGTGCCACATAATTCCTCTCATTTTCTTTAACATTTATGGACTCATAACTAATGACATGTCCATTTTGAGTGAGGACTCCACCAAATCCTTCTTTGCATGCATATGTGCATACCACAAAATTCTCATTTGGGTAAAAAATATTTAAAATAAGTGTGTAAGTAATTCCCTTAACAAATTAAATTTATCTTCACATTTTTCTTTCCATTCAAACTTGATTCCCTTGTTTTGTAAACAAGTGACAGGATGAGAAATTTTAGAGAACCCTACTATAAATATCATGTAGTATCCAACTAATCCCATAAAATATTTGATTTCTGAAACATTCTTGGGTGTTGGCCATCCTCTAATGGCTTCAATATTCTTTGGATCCACTTCTATACCTTGTTCTAAAATAATATGTCCCAAATAATGGATCTATTCTTCATAAAAAGAACACTTACTAAGCTTGGCATAAAGTTGATGCTCCCTCAGCACTTGCAACACCAATCTCAAGTGATGGTCATGCTCTTCCTTGGACTTAGAATAAATAAGTATGTAATCCAAGAACATAATGACAACATTATCCATATAAGTTTTTAATATTCCATTCATTAAGCACATAAATACCTGGTGCATTGGTTAGTCCAAATGGCACCACCACAAATTCATAATGTCCATACTTGGTTCTAAAGGTTGTCTCATTGATATATTCTTCCTTGATTCTTACTTGATGGTATCTGGATATCAAGTCTATTTTTGAAAATATCTCTACTCCCCTTAGTTGATCAAAGAGGTCATCAATTTTGGGTAGATGGTATTTTTTCTTCACAATGGATTTATTCAACAATCTAAAGTCAATACATAGCCTTAGTGTTCCATCCTTCTTTTTGAAAAAGAGTATTGGTGCTCCCCAAGGTGAAACACTTGGGCATATGTACCCTTTCTTCAACAACTCTTCCAACTGCATTTGTAATTCTTTTAATTTTGGTGTACTCATTCTGTAAGTAGTTTTTGATACTGGGGAAGCTCCTGGTAATAAATCAATAGAGAAATCTATTTCTCTCTTTGGTGGAAATCCTAGTATTTGTTGGAATACATCTTTGAAATGTTGCAATACTTAAAAAAAATCAAGGTTTGGCCCTTTTGTCTTTTCTGGATCCTCCACATGAGTTGCATACAATTGAAATTCTTTCATGAAACATCTATTCAGTTGTAAGGATGAAATATTCCTTATATAAATGGGTCTTGTAATTACTTTCATAGTGTTGTGCTTTCCTTCATCAAGACATGTAAAAGTCTTGTTATGACAATCCAGGACAACATGATGCTTGTCCAACCAATCCATTCCAATTAGGATATCATAAGATCCTAATGGGATGATATTCATATAATCATTAGTACTCACTCCATTCATGTGTATTGGACAACTTCTAACAACCTCATTGATCCTTCTTTTGGTTCCAGTGGCTAGCTAAACCAAAATTGATTTCTGAAGATTAATTTTGTCCAAATGTAATATATCCACTATTTTAGGACCAATGTAACAATTTCTCTGTCCTGAATCAATTAAAATAGCGAAAGGATGATTAATGATCTTACCTTTCCACCTTGATCATATTGGATTATTACTTTGCTTGTCGATCTTCTAACATTGCATATATTCTACCCATGTCCTCTACTGTTTTATCCTCTTGGATGTTGTGCATGGTCTTCATTATGTATTCTCCATGAGGACAATCCTTGTACATGTGATCTTCTTTGCATCCCCAACATTTGATTGGTGGTCTCATCCCTTTTCCAAAAGAGTCTTCTCTCTTGGATTCATCCATAACATTCCTATCTTGCTGATTTTTATTAGGGTTGTTCTTGTTGAAAGGAGGTTTGAATCCCTTCCTTATTTGATCAAATTTCTCTTTCTTCTTATTGTTGGAGAAATTTCTATTTTCGACACACTAGTTCAGTGGGAGTAACACTAGTTTAGTGGGAGTTAACTAACTAATTCTATTTTAGACTTTCTAATTTTATACCATCACTATTATGCATGCATTCCTAATTATAGGATGTCATTGCCTATATGAGTGAATATAACTCACTCATTAATTAAATCATAATATACATTGATTCTCATTCTTCATATTGTATCTCTCTTCATTTTCTTGATAAGCTTTGTTTGTGTATGCTTTAGCTAGGTCTCCTGTCCAGGTTTCCATGAAACACTATTGTAGGAAAATCCCCCTACGGATAGGTGAATATCCTCTTAGATTCTAGACCCCTATCAAGACATAAAAATGCTAACATTGGACACTAATATCCCTTTGAATCTAATTACCTAATCAAAAAGAGAAGGAGAAGGAAGAAAGTGTGATGCACCTTATTCCAGTGTTTGTCCTCACTGCTCCAATTTGAGCTATATCCTCTAGATCCTTGGCACCGTTCGACACCTGCAATGCAATGGACAGAAAGAAGACAAAGAAATCCTACTCTAATATATAATATTAGTCTAATCAAATCCATCTATAATAGACAACACATGTAAATATACACGGATTAGAAGGGAATAGTCCAAGCATATATTAATGAGAAATCAAAAGAGATACTTACAAACCATATATGAAGTCACAGCATCCTCTCCAATTCCCTGTCGTCCAGCCCTTGCACAAAGCTCCCAAAATCATAGGTTTGATATCCTAAATCTTTCTCCCAATACCATAGGTTTGATATCTCGAATATTCCTCCTATCATCTCCATGGAAAGCCCTCATTATATAGGATTTGGAGGCTTAACCACCATGGAGAGGATCACTCATCAGATCCACTAAAAAGGGATCTGAAAGATATTTAGGGAGAAAATAT